>PVHY01002758.1:0-120180 GCA_004024945.1 Uropsilus gracilis
TGTGATAAAGATAGTTGTTCTTTTTTTTTATTTTATTTATATTTTTTTAGATTTGCATATCTATGTGTATTTATATTTATATTACATTACTGCATTATTGTGTACCCCGGGCCTTTCCCACTTCACTAACACCTGTTAACCATCCTGATCTTTTGTGCTCTTCACCTCCCCGCCTTCTTCCCCCTCTTCCTCTCTCACTCCATTGTTTAGTCCCATTGACTGATTGTTTATTCTTTGTTTAAGGGGGATGAGGTCAGGATGTTGGTGATGGGGAGAAAGAGCCTTCAGTTTTCGCAAGGAAACCTAGGTTGTGGTGCAGTCTCTAGGTTGTGGTGGAACCAATCACCTCTGCACACAGATCTTCAAGGCTTGTCTTGCTGTTTCCACAGTACCTGACCCGCAAAACTCTCCCAAGGGTTGGGATGGATGGATGGACAGATGGACGGACGGACGGACGGACGGACGGGTGGGTGGACACCAAGCTCTGTTGACACCTCCCACCTTTCACATCCTGTTTTGCCCCTCAAAATTTCAACATTGCCCCGTCTTACTTTCTATGAACCAGAAATATATTGAAAGCATTTCTCAATTGTGAATGTCTTCCAGACATACCTGTTCTCATTCTCTTAGCTTCTCTGGCTAATTTCTTTTTGTATATCCATCGTTTTATTTTATGCAAAGTTATTTCTGAACAGGCCATTCCAATGGTTAAAGATCGCAGGAAAGCAAGCTTTTTCATACTTCTAAATAATATTCACTGAAATATGTAAAAAAATGTACCTATGAAGACTGAAATATTGCACTCAAGGAACGAATTATTCATCAAAGCTCTTTGTTAATTTATATCTTCATCACATCATATAATTTCATTCATTTTAATTTTAAAACGAATGGCTACTGAAGTGAACTGGAATGAAGGCTAACTGAACATGGTCACAGAAACCCAAACATCCACTTCCTTTACAGCTTTACGTTACAAAGTAACGTAATTGCAGAGCGCATCATTGGGAACTTAGATGTGCTTGGCATTGTCCTGGTTCTGGGTTATTATAAAAATGGAACTGATATAAGGATTATCGGGTAGGTGGTTTATTGGGGAGGAAATTCCACAACTTAAGTGAGGGAATGGGAAGAATGAAACAGGAAAGGAAAGAGACAATGACAGGTGGCTTGTTAAGTGAGTATCTGAGTACAAGGCCTTGGACACTTATTGGAAGGTTTCCCTCCTCCGAGCTTTTAGGACTCATCACAGAATCATCTCACCAAAAACTGGGAACCAAGGCAGCAAACCATGGTGGTCCAGTCCTTTCAGTCCAGGGATCAGAAGTAGGAAATCACAATCTTCCAAGTGCCATCTTCACTACAAGTCCTTATATGTATTTGTCTTGCTTATGTGGGTTTTTACATTTTTGAAAACACTTGTGTAAAAAATGGTCAGGAACAAAACTTTTGTCAATAAAATAGCAATCTGAATTGCTACTGATAAGGTTTATGAAGTAAAGCAGATAACCTTAATCCATCTTTTAGTCCGTTTATTTTATCAATCTTAATGGAGATGACAATACCTGCATATTATATGTAAGGATTTTAAGTAAATCTGTGAAGCTGCTTGTGAAATGTAAAGAATGTGAAATACACATGCATACAATGTTCTTTCTAAAATGCAGAATTGAAATGATTATTTAAGTAATGTGGTTTGTATTACCATATCACATCTTAATAGCATCTACTTTGTTATATAAATTCAAGTGTAATCATGTAGAAGTAGGAAAAAAATCTTCTGACTTAGAAATTAGTACATGGTACACTCACATTCAAGGCATCCCATATTAAACAAACCATAAAAACAAACAACCCTCTCATGTAACTTCCTACTATTAAAAATAATATGTACTTTCTGATTTTTTAATGTTATTCTTGGTTAAATTTCTGCCTCTTTATTGGCTATTCTGCTTTGGAACTGCTTAGAATAAAACTGAGGTCATAGAGTTCTGTATCCATAGCAACGTGTATTTCCGGTACAACACTTTACAGGTATTTATTTTCATTCTAGTCATTTGTTAGGATTTCCTGATTTCTTGGGGCTAGATGGCTCAGTTTGTCAATGACTTGGCAGAAATCTAATAATCTTGGTACTCTCGGAGTTGGTAGAGGGAAGAAACCAGAATCTAGGTAGCTAGCTATTAATATGAAACATCAATTTTGTGGAGGGTCTGAAATCCAAGTAAGTTATCCTTAAAGGTTAATCCTTAAAAATGTTTAAGGATAATGAAGTCAGATCAAGAGTTCTGGCAAAGAGCTTTGAGAGTCCAGGTGGTTCAAACAGAGATAGAAATGATGTAGTTATGTAAATCCCAGAAACTAATCCCAAAACTAGATTTGAGGAGATAGTAAATCATTTCAGAACCCATTGAAAGTCAGGACTCCAACCCCCAGATTCGAAGCAAACAGGTATCAGGAATGGAGAGCAACAGAGAGACTTAGGCAGGCAGGCTTGACAGGCCACGACCGAAGTTCATGGCTCTGAGCCTATCTAGGAGGTAAGATCTATTTTGGCTGGGACCTCTTGGGTGTGCCCTTCCTTAGCAGGGAATGATCCTGTGAGTGGAAGGGCAAGTGCAAGCTTGTGCTGGGGGTAGATGGCAGAGAGAGGATGAAAGGAGTTTCTGAACCTTTTAGGTTAGCAGGGAAAAAAAAAATCTCATAAATCATCAGTGCCCTATAATGTCAGGTAACTTTGTTCTGTAGACTGAGTCAGTACAACAGACAACTAGGACACTACCCATAGTTTCACAGGCAGTGGGAAATTGCTGCGCTTGGAGTAGTGGAAATTTTAGGTAGTTCTCTGAACAGAGCTGTTTCATCACCATACGGTTTTAGTAGAACTTTGCATTAAATTGTGTAGATCACTTTTTTACTGAAACTCAATTTTAAAATGTACTTTGTTTAGTTAATGATGAAAAACAGTCCCCATGTATATCAAGAATACTAAGCTCATTGAATCACATTTAATTTCTTTTTTCAATCTCTAAATTCACTTACAGCATTTTTCTATGGTTTTGAAAATCTACAGATATTCATGATCTTGATCAAACTCACTTTTCCCTAGTTTGTTTAAAAGGGTTATCAGTAAGAGTTGTGTGTCTGTGGCTAAATATCTCATTGGTTAAGATGCATAACTTAGATTTCATAACTGTCTTGTTTTACCAGATGCAATACTGTCTTGAAAAGGATTTAACATTATATTTAATAAAATGAGCCCTTAAACATTAGTCAATTTTGTCTATAAATTAATTAAAAACCTCTATTTTATATTTTAACATTATTATGAATCATGTTTCTCATGTCTCAGTTTTTATAGACCTATTTATACTTTTGAATATACTCTCAAGTATATTTAAAAACCTTTTTTATGCTAACTCTTATAAAGCCTCAGCTAGAATCACAAAAAATGCTAATATAATTGAAAGCAATTTTAAAATGAAAGGCTAACTTATTTAAAAGTGAACAATCAGATGGTTTATATTTGTCAACAAAAGCAAATCATGCCACTTTAGGTTCTGTTAGTGCATTTCTTTCAAGTTATTTGCATTGACTTTGCTGGTACAATTTCCTTTTGGATTAGGTAATTGGAAATTCCATTTTCTAAATAGAGAAATAAAAGTAACAGATAATGTACAAAAGGACAACTTGTTCTAGTAAGTTATTATTGCACAATCTCATGGGGTTGCTGTGTTGATGTCAGAAACATCCAAATGCGTTTTCACAGTTGGAGTGGATTAAGAGCAAGGTGACCACCCACTAGCTTTTCAGGCAATGCCCTGGACTTAACACTGGGTATTCTGACACTGACTCACAGGGAGGCCTACCTGGACACTCAGGCTGTCCTTGAAGTTGATTGGGGAATGGAATCCCTTTAGTGAGGAGACGTTTCTTGAGCATCTTTTCAAATTCCTAGAAATAGATGTACCAGGTATTATACTATAGTCTGCAATTAATGAAAAGGAATTGATAGTGAGATACCCTTTACTAGTAATCTGGTGCTTGAGGTAAAATATTGATGAATAATCATTTTTGACATTTATTTCTTTAGACAACATTTGTGACTTCTATGCTTTTTATTATACACTTAAATTGCCAAGATGATTCTGTTTTTGACATGGCACCAGCTTAAAATATCTCACATCATTCTTCTGCACTTGGATGATCGGTCGCACAAGGTACACTGAGCATACAAGCATACAGTGGGATAGAGTTGCTGTTAGGAGTGCAAATAATGGGGCAAGCCCCGCGTACCCATCCTTTGGAAGCTCAGCTTTCACTGGGGCAGGACTCTCCTCTCTTTCATCAACTCATTGTTAAAAATGTAGTGATTTGGGCTTTGGCATGCTCTCAACTTTCTTATATGTCAGTACACAACCAGAACTTCTGAATCCCTTGCTTTGGTCAAGTTGTATTGTTGTTGGCTCAGTAATTAGTGTTCTCTGAATGGCACTGGGAGAACATGTGGGCTCTTGTGACCTGAGTGTGTACAGAATGTTTGGACAGAGCGGCTCATTCCAAGCTGGCAGAAAACCTAGGTCAAAACTTTGCTTTCCTGGAAAGGGGAAGTATAGTAAGTGGAGAGAGTGTTGAAAATTCACTTGCCAATTACTTGACTGTCTCTCTTGATAGAAGGTTCCTAGTGAGGAAGAATTCATCTTGAATTTGATCCTCCCAAGGCCAGAGAGGTCACCTGTCAGTCCTGAAGACACTCCATCAAGAAAACCGTTGTGTTTCTAGATGCTGCAAATAACATCAGCCTGACATGTAGTCCTCTGTTCCATAGGCCTGATGTTGCTCCCCAGGAGTTGTGGGTCATCTGTCTGTGCTGGCTTTTTAATACTCAGATCATGTCTTTCAAGGTGAGATTATTCCAAGTGCTACTACTTGACAATAGTGTCTTCTTAGCGTCCTCCTTCTCAAGTGGAATATTTCCATTTGAGTCTAAAAAATATGGGCATACATACATTTTGTGCTCTTGTCTTTTATTAATCTATAAAATAGATGCTCATTCATAACCATTTTAAAGTGTAGTCGACAAGCATTTGCAAATTTCCAAAATAGGCCAATGTGTTTTGAACCTTCTTTTCTCCTACCCTTTTAATTTTAGTTCAAGCTAAAAGCAAATTGCTATGCGTTTTTACTCTTTCCTCAAGACCTATTTTCAATGAGATGACTTGGTGGTTCTTTGAGACTAAAACTGGAAATTTCAACATCAGTTATGAATTTTTAACAGTGTAGTCATCACTCACAAAGAAAACAAATGCAACCATGTTTGCCAGTTCCTGTGACTCATAAAATGTTCCATTTCTTTTGAAGTTTTTTTCTCCAGATAGGCATGGGAATTAATGAGTGTCTTTCTCTTGTACTTTCACCCTATTGCTTTTTATTCTCTATCCGAGTTCTCTCCTTTTGCAGGTTAAAGTATTTTTTCTTCCTTGACAGAGTTCTTTGTTATATGCACCAACACATGTATTAACTGTCCGGAAATTTTTAATCAGATTAAAGTTTTCCTCCCTTTCCTATATTTAAGCTCCATTCTTGCAATTTGTGAACAGTGCCACTTTTCAATTTTAAACTTAAATGTATAGAATGCCTTCCAGAGACACCCTGTTCTTTTGGAATGGAAGGGATGTCAGCCTACTTCTCATCATTACAGTGGAAATATTTTCACTGATTTACTTGGTAGACTAATGATTTTCATTTTCATTACGAGACACAGGGACTAGAACAAAAGTCTGAAACAACAAATTCATTTTGTTGTTTTGTTTGAATATATACAATATGCACACTGGACCCCAGTGGAATTTCTGAATTAGTTGTAAAGGTAAACATGCTGACTCTTAATTCTAATTATCTTAGTCATTTTAAAAACAAAAAAAAAATGTCTTCCATTTAAGAAGAGACAACAAGCACAGTGGGTCAAGGAAGTTCTGTTTGCAGCTTATATGCAGCAGGTTAAAAATAGAAAATCTGCTCTTAAAAATCTGAAGACCTGGATTCGCCCCCAGACTTTTATGGAACTTCACCCACATCCTAGCATTTCTTTGTTTTGCTTCTATCAATGCTGTCTTCCCGATGGCCTATGTGACCCATGTGAAAAACGTTAGCCCTATAAAGTTACTATAAAAACAGAAATTTTTATTCAGTCAGCGAAAAAAAAAACTGCCACACATATAAAATCATTTTACAACACTTGACTTAATTTGAAATCATTCCTCTCACTCTGATATGAAAGGGTATGTTGTATGTCATATTTATACAGCAAAATATGCTTTTTATTTTAGTTGTTTAGATTAAGTTCAGTTTTTAAATAGCAAACATAGGACGGCGTATAAGATACGCACAATATAAATTCAACTCTATAAAGTAAATTGATGCATTAAATTTTCCAAAATATTATTTTTTATTGATCCAGCATATTTTCCTAATATATTCTACTATTGACTTTTTAATACATATGTTTCCCTTCTTTCAAGTCTAAATCCACTTTCACATCCATTTTCTATACTAAATAAAATCTCAAAAATTCATATTTTATTCAGTGTATTCAGAATTTCATTTCAAAATAAAAAGAGATCTTTAATTTTTATGGGGTGAGAGTTCTAGAAGAAAGAGTCTGATGTTTTACTTCAGTAAATAACTGTCATAAGAAGTGCTCAACAACCAAATATAATAACAATATTTTTGTCTGTTATTTTAATTTTTAGACTGTATCACCAGAATTACATAATAATGTAAAGTAATAGTAAATATATATTATAACTTAACTAACAGAAATCTGTGTGTTTAAACCTAGTTATCAGGGTTTTTTAAGAATTATTTTTTAAAAATTCTTGGGTTAAGTTTTTCCTTCCTTAATAAGTTGGCAGTTGTTAACAGTGAAAATTACCTCCTAATATTTTCCCTTGACAAAAATTTCAGTGAAATTTTGAGAATATATCATCCTGGATGATATATATATATATATATATATATATATATATATATATATATATAAACATTTTAAATAGGAAATATAGAGAAATAAAGCTAAGCTGTTGATAATAAAAATTATAGAATAAAAATTCTATTTATTTAGAATCTATAGCAAAAGGGAAAAGCTGTGTAAAAACTCAATATATATGTTCCATAAAAGCAAATAGCAAATACCAAGGATTAATATTTCCAAAAGGACTTTGGCTTTCCATTGGTCACCACAGATTAACCCCAATCCCTTAAACCCTATACATTTATATTACTTTACAATCATAATTGGTTTTTGTAATAATGACCTTGAATTATTTTATGGTCCTGGAGAATTTTCAAAATCTTCAAAGAAAGATTAAGGTATTATATGTGTATATGCAGCAACTTGCCTTCCTCAGAACATACACTCGTTTCTTGCTATATGTTATACTTAAAATGAGTTAATTGTCTCACTTATGACCCATCGTCCTTCCTGTTGCGGTAAAATGAAAGGACCAAGTAACTAAAAGGTGGGAAACAATTGCTAGGAAAGCTCCCTAACTGTAGGTGTGGATATAGGAGTCCTCTGATGTCGTCTTCATAACATGGCCAGCCAAGAAATCAGATGATCATTTCTTTAAACCCTTACCCATCTGTGATGGTTTCATTATTGAAGCATTTCGGTGTGAATTCCTTGAAACAATGAAGGTTTGGACAATGTTTTACTTCCCATCCCTCTGCCCCATAGAGATTAGCAGGCACAGCTCAATCTTTCGATTCCATGCTCACCCGCCATTCTCATAAGAAACACAAATGTGTTTGATTCTGTGCTCTTGAAGCCTCTACAAAGTAGTTACAACATATGACCAAATTATCCCCTTCCATAGCATTCTGTTTCCTAATTTCAACCTTTGTATCCAGCCAAAGGATGTCTAGGAAGGCAGGGAAATGGCGTCAAAGCCCCTGTGGGAGGAAATTGCTAGTGAAGAAGAGAAGTTCAGAAGCTTGAATGCAAACTGACACCATTTCCTCAGAGGACCCTTCCTGCTTGATGAACCTGGCATGTAAACAAGACCACACCAGTCCCCAAAGACCTTTTAAGGGACAGAGCTTCTAGCTCCTTAAAATGCCATTCAGCGAGATAATGGATATTTAGACAGATGGACACACAAGTGGAAAAGCTACACAATGATTATGGAGAGACAGAACTCGACAGTGCGTTATAAAGTATATACGGATCAAAGGTCTTGAAAGATCTGAGACCTCAGGCAAAGCAAGAGTTCACTTCCAAGTGAACACCTCTGCCTTAAACGATTTTGGATTCAAACCTTGTGATCATCCTGCCTTTTTACCATTTTGACTTTTTCTGTTTAATCTTGCCTGCCCATATGGTCTGACGATACTACTGCCTGCACTATGCCATTGTTCACTGTGCACCAGTTGTCCTGCTTCAAAATAAAGCAGATTGGTATTTAATTTGTGTTTTTAATATGTTAGGAACACAATAATCATTATTTTCTTTTGGGAGATAAAAGGAGTGTTTACTTACAGGATCAAATTCCATATTTAGCTATACATTTTATATTCAGCTCATCAAGTTTATTGAAAGCGTTTGTTGAAATTTTAAATAGACTTGAGGAGAACTAAGGGAGAGACTTCCCATCACCATGGTATAATTCTCAGTTTTTAGATCTTTAATATCTTTCAGAAAGGCTTATATTTTTTCTTTAGACTTTTACACATCTTTTTGATAAACTTATTTCTTGGAATCTAATGTTTTCTTGTAGTATATAAAAATTCCAAAATATTGATCTTCTATTCAGACACCTACACAAATTCTCTTCTTATTTCTAGTGATTTGTACATTCATCCTGCCTTTTCCCCCCTAGGCAATATGAACATCCATGAGTGAAGACAGTTTTATTTTCTATTTTATTTTTTCTTGTCATATACCTCTGAGCACAAATAGTGGTGGAAGGCATTCTTTTCTTCTTCCTGACTTTAAAAGGGGCATTTTAAAATTTAGCAATAAGGAAAAATTGAAATATGCTTTTTTTTTTTTGGCAAATACTTTTTATTGGGTTAAAAATGGTTTCATCTACTTCCATTTTCCTAAGCACGGCTGTTCTGAAATTTTATCAAATTTATTTGTATGTGCTGAGATAACCAAAGGTCTTTTCTTTTAAATATGTGAATGGAGTAAATCAGAAAATAGATTGTTTTATTAATTATGTATTTTCACTGGGTTCAGTTTACTAATTTGTAAACTGATTCTTAGTATTTGCTAAGAATTATTGAGATATTTAACCTAGGAGTTTTCTTTTTTGGACATGGTTTTAAATTGATGTTATGCTAGCTTCATAAATCACATTGCTGAATAATTCTTTTTTCTCTTTTCTTTGAGAGAATTAATATGAGTGAATTATTTCCTGAATATTTGGTGCTGGCTAGTAGAGCCATCTGGGGTTGACATTTCATTTCTGGGAAGATTTTGAGAACTATTTAAATTTTTCTAAAGGTTATAGGATGATTCATACTTTCCAGTTTTTTTTTTCTAGAGTGAGTTTTGGTGAATTTTTTATAGTTTGACAATTTTTCATTTTTATCTAAAATTGATACTTAATTGACATTTATATATTTTATGAATGTCAAACTGCACTGGCCCTCTCTGTAACTTGGTGATTGCATATTTTATTTTTATACTTCTCTGAACATGGTTTCTAATAGTTATTAATCATGTATGTGAGTAAGTTTGGCCATAATTTTTACTTCTCTTCCTGTTCCTATTATTGGTGTTAACATGAGTTCTGAAATAGTTTGAGATAGTTTTCTCTTTCACTATTTTCTGGAAGAGTTTGTTAATTCTCCCATCATCTATTTTGTTAGACCTGACCTCACTTGTAAAGCGACCTGAACTCAGTGTTCTCTTTGTGGAAAGATGTTTATTCTTTCAATTTTTAAATTAGATTGTTTATCATTCTGTTGCTTCTTTTGACATTTTATGTTTTCTTAAGAGTCTGTGTAGGTTTCTCCTGGGTTCTTCCGTTGTAAAATTTTATGGATGAATTAGAAACTGGTGAACTAGAAACAGAACAAAACTATCTCATAATTCAGCATTGAGTGAGGGACTGTGTCTGCAAAATCTAACTATACACTGGTTCCCATGAGGATCTGATGTCTAATTTCACACTTAGTATTCTGAAAATTTTGAGACTGATTTTTGAATTGTGCAGACATTTTGATATTTCCAGATATCTTTCAAAGTCATATGATTGCTAGAGAGCACACTTTAAATTTCAACAGATGTTTCAATAAATATGAAATCAAATTTAAAAATAGTATCAGCACATAACAACAGATTTAAAAATATAATAATATGAACCAAAAATCTTCAAAAAAAATTGGAATAGCAGAATTGAGGTCTTCAAAGACTTGAAATAACCAGCATTAGCAGCTCTTGAATAGAGTATAGTCATTATGCAAAGGGGATTTGAAATAGTAAAATAGTCAGGAAGTTCAAACAATTACCAAATAAATATAAAAATAATAAAGCTTTTAAAAATAGGCAAACCAATTAACAATTAATAACATTAAGAATTTGATTGGGTTTGAGAGTACCTTAGAAGAAAATATACAGAATGTAGGAGAACAGAAATCTAGATAAAATATTGTGAGCAGTTAAGTGAGATAAAATAATAAAAAACTCTAGTATATATCTAAATGAGTTCCATAAGGAATGGAAAAAGAATGAAACAGCAACATTTAATGTTATGACTAAGAGTTTAGCAGCTTTCATTAAAGGCAGATTCAAAGGAATAAGGTGTCTCATCAGAATAAAAATGTTTGCACTTCAAGGAACCAAATAAACAGAAGAACACAAAAGACAAATAGGAGATCTTAAAAGAAGGCAGAGATATAAAACAAATTATCTTCAAATATATAACTGCTGATATATATATATATATATATATATAACTGCTGATCAGCACCCATAAAAATATTGTCAGATGAGTAAATGTATAGTGCTTGCCAATAAGCTTTAAATATATATATGTATGTATATATATATATTTTTTTTTCTTTTAGTGCAAGTACACCCTTGAGATACAGATATCTATATCTCTCTTGAGATATAGATATCTATATCTATGTATATCTATGTATATAGATATAGATATCTATATCTGATATATCTAATATATATATATCTTGAGATATATATATCTCAAGGGTGTACTTGGGCTAAAAGAAAATGGTTGGGTGGGAGTACAAGAAGATAGATGAGTAAGCTGTGGTAGGTATATGAGTATTCTAAACAGTTAGTAACCAAACACAATAATTAGCAATGTTGAGTAAAACAAAATAAATGTAAAAATTACAACTGTGGCAAATTTATGTCTGTTACAGGACTTTAAAAAATTCTAAGTGTCCTTTATTATTTAGAAAGCTATCCAGAGTAGTTAACTTTAAAATTTACAAGTGAAGCATGAGTCCTCTTGTTATTACCACTAAAAGAAGAAGACCAAAGGGAATATTTTGTTACACACACAACTTAGAAAGGCAAAAGTAAAGAAGAAAGAGAAAAAGTTTTAAATAGCACCAAAAATGAGAGAAAGATGATTATGTTACTTACAAAAAGTAATGGGATAAATTGGATAAATGCTTCATTTAAAAGACAAAAGCTGACTTTATATTTAACAAATTTCAAAATATATATGCTTTTGTAAGATCAGTATCTAAAATTTTGGGATACAAAGGGATTGAATGAAAAAACAAATACTATCTTCCCCCAAAATGCTGCTAGGAAGATCTGCTAGGAATCTCAAAACAATAGTGATTGTAAGGAAAAATCAATACTGGAGATAAAGAGGATAAGGATCACAATTTGAAAACAAAAAATCAGTTAACAGTAAGATACAGGATGTGTTTGAACCTTAAAACCACAAGTTACAAAAAGGAAAATTTAACAGTGCTTCAAAGAGACAAGCTATCATTATAGTAGATTTTTAAAAACTTTTTAATATTATATAAGATTTGTTTACATTTCTTTTCCATTTGGGTGTTCCTCTCCCCTTCCCCTTGTTCCCCTCTCTGGTCACTCCATTTCAGCTTTAACTACCAGTTGTTGGTCAGTTTTCAGTCCATTGGATTCTTCCTTTTCTTTCCTGCATGTCCTTTCACAATGTCCTTTTCACAGGTGGAGACCTGTTTTCCTGGGACACAGGGGTCTGTGCATAGTTTTCCAGGTGCATCTTTGTTGCGGGAAGCCAGTTTGTGCATGTTTAGATCCTTCTGGTGCTTCCTCCCTTCTATTGGTCACCTTTTACAACTCAGCCTCCATCACATTTTGCTTCTTAGCTTTGTAGTTCAGTCTGTGCGTTGGGAGCGTTTCTCCCAGCTGATGTCAGCATATAAGCTGCTTGATCAGGATAGGCACTAGTGGATGGCTGGTCGTGTGGCCTCTGCCCCATGTCTGTGGCCTTCCTCTCCCCATGGTATGGGATGGTGCCTAGTTCACACTGAACGCATCTCTGAACCAGGAATTCCGTAGGGATGTGGAAACCTTGTAGGTGTATTTCTGTGACATTTTGTTACTATAGTTGGTCTCACAGTCCTGTGTCTCATGGATCTGGAATGTTTGTCTGTCCCAGGCCATAGTTCTTTCTCTTCACCTCCATCTTCATGTGTGTCTGCCTTTGAACTAGCAATTTAGTTGTCCTGGTGAGGATTGACTGAATTTGGAGTAAACCAGAGGGGGTGATAACCTCACACACACAATGCACCCCCAAACCCCACCCTCCACCCCCCCATTGGCCCACACAACCAGCAAGGGAGGGCAGAGCCTCCAGGGCATGGTTGAAACCTTCCCACCAGGTCCCCCCACTCCGAAGGTAGATGAGCCAACCATGCCCCTGGAGCATCCACCCTCCCCTGCAGCCTGCTCTGGAATGGGGGCGGGGGGACGAGAGGTGGGTGGCTTCCCTGTCATGTGTGCCCTAGTGGGAGGTTTTTAGGGGATCCAGGCCACCTTAACATGCAACCTAGGACCAAGGGGCTGGTCCCCAGTGTCCGCCCGTCTCCGCCAGGTAGACGGGTCAACCATGCCCCATTCTAGTAGCTTTTAACACACATTCTGAAATACTAACACGAGTTTAAAAAAAGCAAACCAGATGTCTATGATTTCAACACAACAGGCTTTAATGTGATAGACTTTTATGGACTACAGCATCCAACAATTACAGAAAATATGGAATACTTATTTCTGATAAATCATTCATGAAGCTTTTTAAAAATCAGGTATATAACTTGCCAGCAAGCAATCTCAACAATTTTCAAAAAAGTAGGCCATAGTGCATTTAGAAACACATGACAACAAGAGAAGCATTAAACTACATGTCCTAAGTTGGTGTTACCTCCAAATTTCATGTCAACCCACAACCCGTGACTATGCCTTTATTTGGAAGTAGGGTCTTTGCAGACATAATCAAGTTAAAATTGGGTGATGCTGGAATAGGGTGGGCCCTAAATCCACATTGTCCAGTATTACAGGAGGGAAATTTGGAATCAAACACATTCAGAAGAAGGCTTTGCGACAATGGAGGCAGTGATTAAAGTGATATGTCTACAACCCAAGAATAGTTAGGATTGCTAGCGAATGCCAGAAGCTGGGAATGAAACTTTGGAACAAGATTCTCCCTTAGAGCTTCCTGATAGAACCAACCCTACCACCACCTTCATTTAAGACTTCTAGTCTCTAGATTTGAGAAAGAATGTATTTCTTTATTCTTAAACCACTCAGTTTGTGGTACTTTAGTACAACCAATTTGGAAAGCTAGTATCTCCTATA
Source organism: Uropsilus gracilis (assembly GCA_004024945.1). Classification (NCBI taxonomy): domain Eukaryota; kingdom Metazoa; phylum Chordata; class Mammalia; order Eulipotyphla; family Talpidae; genus Uropsilus; species Uropsilus gracilis. Next base: position 13,838 of record PVHY01002758.1, read on the forward strand.
TATTTGGGAATTAAGGTACCTTTTAAATGTTTCAAAAGTCAAAGAAAAAAAAAACGATGAGAGTTTCAATATATTTTAAACAATGATAATGAAAATACCACATATCTACATCTAAGAGATGAAACTAAAGCCCTAGGTAGAGTAGTATTTATCATCTTAATTTTATAAAAGAAGAAAGAAGGAAGACTAAAAATCAATGTGTTAAATGTCTTCAATGAGAAGTTAGAAGGCATGTAAAATAAACCCAAAGAAAGTATAGGGAAAGATATAACAAACTTAAGAGCAGAAATTAATGAAATGAAAAACAAAAATACAAAGAGTCCTTTTTGGAGGAAATCAGAAATATAACGTTGAATATTTGAGAAAGCAAATGGCAGAAGAATACTTATATCGTATGGACTACATAAATACTAGAAGCAAGTAAGCAAGTAATAGTGAATAAACTGTACGTACATGGCACAATGGCCTAGGTAAATAGTTACCATTGAATTGGGAGGTAATGGTTTGGGATTGGAGAAGAAAGGAGGAAGAAAGGGGAGAGAGAGAGGACATTGTCTATCGTTGTTGACATTTTGCAAGTCTTCCTCTCTGACTTTCCTGTTCATAGCTTCTGACCATCTCTGCTTCCATTTCTAAACACAAGGTGATTGCGGACATGGAGGCGCAGGTTCACAAATTGCGAGAAGAGCTCGTTCACGTGAACTCTCAGAGGAAGCAGCAGCTGGTGGAGCTTGGTCTCCTTCGTGAGGAGGAGAAGCAGAGGGCTGCGAGGGACCACGAAAGTGTGGTCAGCAAACTGAAGGCTGAGTCGGAGAAGATGAGGATGGAGCTGAAGAAGACCCACGCGGCTGAGACGGAGCTGACGCTGGAGAAGGTAAGCTCGCTGCCTGGGTGTTGCTGATCAACGAAAGCGGTGGTTGAAGTTCACTGCTGCTGCGCTCCGACAGCTGGTGGCCGTAGAGTCACTCTTCATGGTTATAAATGCCTCCAAACGAGCCGCTGAGGGGTTTCGCTAGGGCTCTGCGCACCACTGAAATCATTTGGGAAATTTTCCTGACTTTTCCCTTGACCTCCGTGGAAAGGTTGGTCTGGAACATCCCGTTCCATAGCAGTTAAAAGCACACTCTGGTAGAATACCATTGGACGTTATGCCGAGCTGGGATTCTTGGGCTAAATCCTTAGGCCCTAAATTTTCCTAGGTCAAGATTAGGTTTCAGATCTTCCATTGATGGCCAACTAATAGCTTCTAGGGGCTGCAGGGTTTTTTGTCTTGTTTTGTTTTGTTTTTTTGCAACAGTTAACAAATGGTGGCATATTTTCCCAAATTATTTCAGATTAGGGTAAATTGCTTTTGACTGCATTGGAAATAATTATCAATATGTTTGCACACTTGGATTGACTTATATTCTGTGTACAATCGCAAATACTCTTGGAAAAGTGGAAATGTTTTAGTTGAGGTGTCAGTATGCATTGCTGTTACTCATGACAGCTGTGCATTGTCTCTTGAGTTTTTGTGATCTAAATTTTAGCAGAAAGTAGGTGTTTCGCTGACAGTGGAGGCCTTTGAATGCTGCTGCTAAGGGGAGCAGCTGCATCTTCACACACCAGCCGCTTCTGTGTTTCTTCTGTGTTATAAAGGGATGAACAGGCTACTCATTTTTAATTTTAAAATATCTCACTAAAAAATCCCACTTAGTGACTGGGGGGCTCCTGTACAGATCGCCAGTATCTTTTTTTCTACATTTGCTTATTTCTTTCCCCCTTCTCCACTTTTTAAGGATGTTAAAAATAGATAAATAAACACTTATATTACGTAATGTAACTTGGGAAAAGGTAAGTTAGGACTCTTCTAATCCTGCTTGATTTTTCTCACCTCTTCTTTCTCATTCTTAAGTCATGTTAAACCCTTGTAGGCACCACGTTCCAGGCACTCTTCCAGGCACAGGGGTCGCCCATCAGAGGTGTGTGCTCTCTAGTATCTTCTAGTATTTTCATTGAGCTTCCAGCAGAGTTGGCCCTTTGTGGTAAAGCTCTGACCCCAGAGACACATAGGAAAAGGACTCTAACAGGCAGGTATGGGCATGACTTCTTGGAGAAACAGCAGAGAGGCCAGTGTGGCTGGCAAAGATGCCTGAGCAGGAAGAGGCACTGGTGTCGGGGACCAAAGCTTAGGGAGTGGACCAAGCCCCTGAGTCTGCAGTGGGCTCCGCTTGGGTCCCTCAAGGGAGGAGGCTTAGTGGGTTTTGAGCAAAGGAATGACAGGACCTGACTCCCATTAGAGTGGATCTCTCTGACAGCCTTGGGGAGAACGAACTGAGCTGAAGACAAAGAAGGAAGTAGGGAGATTAGGCCACAGCTCTTGCAAATTTAGACAAGCTATGATAGAGGATTAGGCCTCTGGAGTAGCAGTGCAGTGGTCAAATTGACCAGATTCAGGTTATGTTCTGACAGGCTTTGTGATTGTTTCAGATAGCAGGGGGTGGGGCTTGGGGGGGGGGCATAATGCTTGATCAAGAGCAAGTATGCAAATGAGTGGCCCAGCCTCACTGCAGGGTGATTTGCTGGAGTGGGTAGACAAATGGAGTTGCCCTTTGCGGAAAGGAAGAATGAAGGAGCAACTGGTTGGGCCATTTTGCATATGTTTAAATTGAGATGCTTCTTCTACATCCAAGGGCATTAGTGATAACTCCATCAAAGCAGTACAAAAGAATGTTTTGATGCTAAAATAAACCAAGTTTCAAGAAATAGGGGAATTTCCTTTATATGGAATAGTTTTAGACTTCTATCAGTATCAAATAAAAGACTGACAGAATGATGCTATTATATAAGCTTATCTTTCTGATAATTTATACACACCTCTACTTGACTTCCATCACCTCTGCCAACAGTTGAAAGCATTTCTAAGTAACTGTTCTTAAGTGGCAGGAATACCAGGGCATCCTGATTTAAGAACATTGGATGTGCCGAAGTCAGACTCAGAACTCATGCAATTTAAGGTCTTAATTTTCTTGTACTAAAGATTCACATTTTAGATGTCTTCTTTTTCCTTTTTTATGGATATAAGCTTTCTCAAATATACATTTATAGGTGTTACTAGTTGGAAAGTTACAGATAAGTTTTAAAAATCAGTATAGACACCTTTAGTAACTCATTTGCCAAATACTTCTGGGAGGTTATCTATAGCCCAGAAATTCTTTATCCCAGGCACTGTGAGGGATACAAAAAAAAAGGAAGAATAAAGCCAATGTCCTCAAGGAAGTGATAAAAAAAAATTACAATAATGGAAGGTAGAATAGGAATTATGGGGAGATTATATTCTGTTTTAAAAAATCTGGGAAGACTAACTGGAAGAGCTGTCACATGATCTAGACATGAGTAATATGTAGGATTTGGGTGTAGAAATGAGTCTCACTGAAAAGAATAACACCACCATGAGCAACCAAAATCATTTACCAAGTAGGAGGCTTTCAAGCCACAAAAAATTGAGATTCAGACAACTATTAGAAAAATCTGTCAGTGTGCAAGGTGCCATAGCAGTGGAAGTAGTTGACAGAACTGTATTAATCCAGGCAAGAGGTCCTGAGGACAAGTGAGAGGTCAAGAAAACAGTGAGAGTGTAGCAATGACAATGAACCAGAGGAAACGAGTCTAAAAATTGTCATACAGATGACGCTGAGTAGACTTTCGTATAAAACCCACTCTTAAGAAATTGGGAGTCTAAGAGAGGTTTCTGGTTTGGAGAGAGAGATGAATTCAGTTAGGACTTGAGTCTGAAGTACTACGGACCTTAAGCTTCACTTGCTGTTGAAGGAGTCTGGTAGACAGATAATCTATAAAACAAGGCAGGTCTGGAACAAAATAGGTGTGGGAGTCACCACAGAGTGGGTGGAAAGCAGAAGGTAAAGGAAGAACTCTGGAGGTCTGAGAGCACCCAGACTCTGAAGGGTTATACAGGTAAGAAGACTATGAGAAGAATGTCTTTTCATGGAAATAGAGGAAGCGAATATTTGGAAAGGAGGATTGTCAAGAATGTGACAGAAAATCAGGAAGGATGAGGGTGAAGCAAAGGTCACAGGGTATGAAACTGAGAACTCCTGATGATCTTGGACAGAGCTCTGAAAAGGATTGCATGGCCAGAAACCTGGTTGCAAAAGATATGTGAGAGAGTTGTGGGGAAGTGGAGCTCAGTGAAGGAGCTATTGTTTTGGAAAATCTGATAGAGGCAGGCATAGCTCCAGAGAGCACCAGGAGTTAAGGAGAGTGTATTTTTAGGCTGAAAATGTCTTGTAATACATGAGAAGGCACTAATGGCACGAGCTGAGTGGTGCAGAGAACCAGAGATAATGGCTGCCTCGTGGGCATAGTGCACAGAGGGTGTGACTGAAGTCTCAAGCACCCTTACCCTTGCGTTGGTTCCTGAGGCGGCCTTGCGGTCTCCTACCTCCAGGTGTTCACAGGCCCCTGATGGACGATATCTCCTGGGGATTGGCCTATGGCTCCTCCTGCCTATCGCTCTGCACCCCTCAGAGTATTCTTGCCTGACGCTTCAATCTGCAGCCTTGCCAGCCTCTACTCCTCACCTTGTCCTGCTGTCTTCTGAGTTCTCCCACTGTCTTTTTTTTTGCTTGTTTCTTGTTTACTTTCTATTTCCCCTCACAAGAATTTTCCCTCACTGGAACCTAAGGTCTATTAACCTGACTTTGTCAATCTTTGTGCCCAGAAGATTCAGCACGCAGTAGGTACTTGCCTCTTGTGAATAAAGGGTGTGACAGGAGCCATAATGTTCCAGAAGGCAAGAAGGAAAAAGAGAGTTGTTTTTTGTTGGCTTTTGTGTGTGTGTGTGTGTGTGTGTGTGACTATGTCTCACTATTTTTGCTCGTGGAACCGCAGGCTCTCGTTGCCTGGGGTACCACAGACTCAAGCCATCCCCTCAGCTTACCAGGTAGTTGGGATCAGGCAGGACTTGAGCTGCGATCTCTAGCCCCGGCCACTTCATAGGCTGAAGCTTACAGGCACGAGCCACTGTGCCCGGCCTAGGAGAGTTGAGGAGGAGACGAAGATGTTCTGCACCTTATTTGACACTTGAGGAGAATTTATATCTGATTCCATCTGCTTTGTTGGTAAAGCATCACCATCCTTTACTCAGAGCAAGGCATTTTGGGAAGGTTCAGCAGCCAGGCTTCATTCAGGCTGAGCAGACGGATGGAATGTGGCTGAAAAGAAGAGGATGGAGGAATTTTGCTGGGTAGAGCAGGAGTTCTGTAAGCAGGGGAGAGAGCCCAGCATACGAATCTGGAAGAATGCGGTGTTCCCGAAGTGAACTAAAGACACAGTACAAGATAGAAACAGGGTTCAGCTGACTTGGCTAAAGGTGCCTGATGTACTTCAGAATTCAGGGACTTGTTGCCAGAGGGAGAGTCTGGGAAAAAGCTTTAAGTGGGCCAGAGCTTACTGCTATGAGTTTGGTGGTGCCGAGTTGGTAGAATTAACCAACACCAAAGTCCATATGATGCAAGTGCAGGGCTGATTTATATTTCCAGTTGATAAATGTTTTTTCACTTACTAGTAAAAGGAGTTTAGCATTTTCAAATTGGCGAAGACACAGACTGTGCATTCTCTGAGAATGGTTTTTGTGAACTATTAGTTTCTACGATGCTGGGTCATGTGGTGCCTCCTACAGAGAGGCATTCATTGATGTTAAGTGAGTAAAAGTCTCTAGATGAGCTGAGAAGGTCATTACAGCCACTGTAAATATGATAATGTAAGTACATCTTAAAATACATCTTATTGATTCATCCGGATTTGGTTTCAGTGCACGATAAATACTTTGAGTAGGATAACATTGGTCTTTTTAAATTAATTTTTAAAATTTCTTTAATTTTATTTTTAAGTTAATTGTACATACATAATTTTTACATCATTGTCTACCCTGAGGTTCTCCCACCACCTTATCACCTGTGAACCATCTTAGTCTCTTTTGCCCATCCCCACCCCCGATTTTACTCTCCTGCCCTTCTCTTGTTGACAGTTTTAAATTATTCTTGTCCATTTGTTTGTTTATTTTCCCTGTGTCTCTAATATAAGTGAGACCATCCCATATTACTCATATCTTTCTGGCTTATTTCCACTATCTTGATTCCCTCTGACTCCATCCATGTTGCTGCAAATGACATGAATTTGTCTTTTTTGATTGATGAATAATAAGAATAGGATTGATCGTTTAGTCAAATATTCTTTCTTAGTATTATTGTCATTTCTTAGTAAGTATACAGCATGCCTCTTCTTTCAAACATAATTTTAATTCTATGCAAACTCGGAGATTTTTGAGTTATTACTATAAAAATTTGAGTTAATACTAGTAAGCTGGTAGGTGATTCTGTCACTTCTGTCCTTCTCACTCTCTTTTAATAAGTGTTTTTAAATCATGTTTTAATAAATCTGAAATTCAACTATTTGCTAGCAGTTCAAAACTCAGTCGAATTGAGGGGTTTAGAAATTAAAATTTCACATCAAGTATAAATTGAGGTTCAAAGAGGAGAGGACAGTAACACCAGAATATAAATCATCGAACTGTAACTTCCCTTTGGGTCTGGATTGTTTCAGTAGCACTTACAGTGTTGAAGTTATGAAAGAATTCCTTAGTCCAGAGCCCACCTGAGTTTCTGTCAGCCCTGATTTAGACCCAGATGATACCTTCAATGACTCTGAGTGAAAAGAAACATGAAATACTTTCACAAGGTCACAGTGCTTGAAACAGAGAATCCGAGGGAGTAAATGATTGACATTTGCAAAGTGAAAGCTGGTTTTCTAGCCTTTCAAATTTTTTCAAACAAAATTGAAACAAAGTCCATAAAATATGAACCCATGAAAAAGTAAAGAATATTATTAAGTCATAGTAGAGGGTAGTTTTCTGAAAACTTCAGTATTTAAATTTTACCGTTGCTTAAGAAATCTATTTTTAAACTATTCAACTATTTTTAAAACAACTTTTTTTGGAATGAAAGCTACTTCAGAAAATAACTATTTAAAATTCTTTGTTATCACCACCATCCAGAGATAACCAATAGTAACTAATTAATGTGTATTTAAAAAGTTATATTAACTTGGCTAACATCATACTGAGTAAACTGTTCTGTCTTGATTTTTTTTAAAGTAAGCTAAGAACTTTCCAATGTCATTTGAAATTCTTTGAGAATAAAGATTTTATAATTCCATTTTATAGATGGAGCATGTTTAATTTTGACATGTTTTTATTTTAAAATATTTTGCCTTTTTAAAAAACTGTCCAAACTGACCCAGAGATTAGCATCTTCATATGTAAATTTTTGTCAACATGTTTTCTCCTTGGCTTAAGATCCCAGTAAAATTGCCTGGTCAATTTGCTTTAAAGAAAAGTTAAACAAATTTATGCTTCCCCCAAGAGAATATGTTTAGCCAGCCCTTGTTATTGTTAATAATTTTCTTTAATTTTTAGTGTTTTGGGGGGGTGAAAAGCAGTTAATAAATTTAATTTACATTTTTAAAGATGAGGTTGAGCATGTACAATAGATGTGTCATTCATATTTAACTGTCCGAGAGTTGCCTGCTTGTATCTGCTGTCTAGTTCTCTTCTGTTAGACTTCTAAATGTTTTTCTCACCACCTCATACAAATAATATATATTGAGGATGATGAAACTCTTTGTGATAAATATTTTTGCCATTTGCCTTTTAATTCTATTATTTAATTTTATGAAACACAAAGGTTTTATTTGTATTTAATATAACCTGTCCATCTCTTCCTTCATGAATTCTACATTACAAGTAGTTGCTTTAAGCTGTAAGATTTGATATTCAAAAGTATACAAATACATCAAACATTTCCACACTGTACTAAGTACAATGCTCTTATAAAATTGACATAGCACTTACCAGCTTGGGTTCCTGGTCTATAATTTTAATGGTATCTGAAGGATTATACTGGAATTCTGCCAGCCTGAAGTCATTAAAAGGCTTTGAGCAACAATTCAGCATCTTTTTCAAATTTAAGAAAAGCTCCATATGGCATAATTATTTGAAGCTAAGGTCATAGAAACTACTTAAACCTTTGAAATTTATAATTAAAGGATTAATATTAACTTATGAAGACATTGTCATTTTGGCTTAAAATGGATTTCTAATCTGAATTCTGTTCTTTTTACTTTGATCTTTTCACTGACTTTTTCCTGTGCTAAAAACACGAAATTTTATATCCTTAAAATTTTTAAAATAAATATTATCCTCAACCAATTAGATTTCAGTAAGTTGATTGACAAAGTAGAGTAATTCTACAGTTCCACTAATGCTGATGAACTTCAACTTGGCATTTATCTCTGGGTTTTACACACCATCATTTTGAGAATGAACTATAATGACACCTCAAAACATAACAATAAATGAATTTACCAAACCAAAAATATGCAAAAATGACAAAAAATGAGTGTGTATGAACTTTGTGATAAATTGGTGTTCACTTATATTCAGAGTTCTAAGTATTTTCAAATGACCTCCATTGTAAACCTTCTTACAGTGATGAAAGGATCAAGGTCTTATTTTATACAAAAGCTAAGACTTTTTGGTCATTTTACCAATACATACGAATCAGTCCAAATCAAGTATTTCAGTTAAGTCAGTTTACTTATCTCTTTATATAATTAGAGAAATTGTGTGTTCCTTGGAGATTTGGTTTTTACATAAATACTCAGTGCCCTTCTACTTTTTCGGGTTCTGAGAGGAGGCACCTGATTCACAGTGATTCCTCTAAATACTGGAATAATGTCTGGAATGTTTGTTTACAAAACTGAAGGCTTATCTAGCATCATCTTTGCTCAAGTATTTACATGTTCAGGTTTTTCCACCCCTGAATGGAGCTATAACCCTCAATGCAGATGTGAAGATGTGGGTAGAAATGGACAGGGCTGCTGCCTGCAGAATAGCTTTCGTCGTTTCCCAGAGAATCTTAAAATGTTTCCCCTCTGCTGCTGTAGCTGCATGTGAAAGAGCACTCCTCTCGCAAACAGGAGACCAAATCAATAGCTTAACTTCAAAGTCTAGTTTTCTTAAACTAGGAAACTTTTACTTGGAAAAAACATGAAAGGCAGTATGTTTTATGTCAGGTTATTTTAAAATTCAGAATTATCAATTTAAAATTTTAGAATTATCAATGAATCATTTATTTTTAAACTTTCAAAATTTACAGCACTAATCCTCCCTTGTCACTATCTCCAGTCTGCTTTTCTGCCATTGTAGGGAGGAGTTTTCAATGGAGAAGTTGTTGGTTTTCCTTTGGGTACTTAAGAAAATCTCCTAGATGAGTGCAACAAAAAAAATAGCAATTTGGTTTATTTGCCATCTTCAGAGATCGATATCCAAAATAAGATTCTTAAGCAAGTAAATGAACAGGTATGTTTGCCTAATGCTTGTGTGTTATGGAGATTTTTGTTTGTGTGCATGTATACATGTGTGTATATGTAAGACAAGTACTGATAACTGTACAATTCCTTTGACTTTTTTGTTTCATGGCCAAAGCTGCAGCCATCTATCTTATTAGATAGTGCATTTAAAAAAAAAAAAAAAACACTGAATAAAGTGAAAAATATCTGTATTTCATTAGTATCCTTGTCAGTGATGAAATTCTTACAAATAACAATTTATGGCACTATCTTGATAGATTACCATAAATCGAGTGCTATTATATCCCAATTTACCCAGGAAAGTTCCAGTATTCTGTGTGATTTATCATTTCCCCCAACCTCTTTTATTCTTAAACATGACCCAAATTGAATGCTAAGTTACATGATTACACAAATAGGTTACTTTAAATGTATTCGAGGCATCTTTTCTTTTTTTATCTCCTATAATTTCATTATTAGTTATTTTTGGTGATACATAGTTTAAATGAATACCTATTTGACAGCAATGCTGACCTTAGATTCTACATAATTATTTGAATATTCCAACTACCCTTTACAGATATTTTCCCATACCACACCATTTCAGTAACATTTTATTCACTTAGAGTAAAAATATTTTCCATTTATTAGGAGACTCAAGGAAATAGAAATGAAGAGACAGAGCTTCCATATACATAGCCTTGCCTCTTTTGTTTAGAAACTTTCTGTGAGGGGTAAGCAGATGGTGAGCTGATGGGCATTAGGTTTTAGGGGTTGAGTGTCCAGGCTTCAGTGGAATTAGAGAGCAGAGTACAGTGGATGAGCTCTGGAAAGAGTCAAGTCTCATTCTAGCCATTGTTCATAATGGGAAGGAAGCAATTATTCCCTGTGGAATGTGGTTTCCAAACTCAATAATGTGACAAATAAGTAAATTAATATTAAAAGTGGTCAATTTATTTAACTAAATTTAATACATTTTGAGACAGTAAAAAAATTGAGAAAATACATGACCAGAAAAAGTATAATTGACTTAACTAAATCTTTTCATCCTCACAAGTAATTAAGTAGATACTAATTAAGATAATTTACCATTTTTCATGTATTGAATAAACAAATGATGTAAAATAATACTATCATTTTTAATTAATAGCACCAAATACCAAGGGTACAGTGAATAAATCTTTCAAAATGCTACTTATTAATGGGAATGTAAATTGGTACAACCTTTTTGAAAGGATTTTTAAAATATTCATCTTTTTAGATTTAGTCCATTCTTTGGTTAGCATGACATTGATACTGAACCCAAACAACATAGCTCTATAAAAAAATTAATCTTACTTATAAATAATATTGAGTAATAATGTAAAAACATTTTAAAAATATTGGTAAAAGGGTCAAGTAACACACTTAAAATGTCATACATCATGAACATCTGAGTTTTATCCCAGGAATACAAAGATGGTTTGATATTAAGGCTGCTATTAATATGATCCATTATAGTACTAAATCGGAAGACTTATTAGCATGTGCAGCACTGGGACTTAATAACATGTGCAGCACTTGAAAGTTGGGGGAGGGAGGGACTTTTAATTTAAATAAAGATGCAGGGTGGATGTTGAGTGATAGTTAGCAGGCAATGGCACAGTCTCTGAATTCAGCATTTGATGCCTAGTTTATGTGCAGTGGTTCTAGACACTTAATATAGCAATGAACAATCACTATGTTTATCAAGAAGAGTCTCAGTTGCTGGCAGAAAGAGCCCCAAAATACAGTGGATGAATGAATTCAAGAAGTTTATCTCTTTACGTAACAATTCAGAGGCTTTAGGGTGACCCAGGGGTGGTGACAAATGGTTTTGTTTTACTAGGTCATTTAGAAACTCAGACTGACTGGTGGGATGCCTTTCTCATAGAACTCCCATCACTACCTTGAAGACAAATCAACATATTCCAGTTGATTTGGAGATGAGGATACTTCCTTCTTATGACTGTTATGCATGTCATTCTCACATTCCCCTGAAGAAATCCTTCTAGGACCACACCTGGAACTTATTAGCATGTGCAGCACTTGAAAGTTAGGGGAGGGGGGGATTTTTAATTTAAATAAAGAAGCAGGGTGGATGTTGAGTGATAGTTAGCAGGCAATGGCACAGTCTCTACATTCAGTACTTGATGCCTAGTCTACGTGCAGTGATTCTAGACACTTAATGTAGCAATAAACAAAACAGGTAGATATCGGAGTCTCCTCAGAGCTCATATTCTAGTAGTTCTGAGGGTACTCTAAAGTAGATAGAGTACACATTACTTAAGAAACATCAAATCTTTAAAAATGTCCAACTGCTATTGTACAAGAAATAACAGAGATCAAAGAAAGACCTGGAGTACCAGAGTTGGGACCATTTAAATAATATATTCAAGATTGACCTCATTGGAAAGGTCAGTGAAGGTGTCAAGTTAGTCATACAGATATTTGGAAGAAGAAATTTCTGGTGCAGCAGAGAGGGCAAAAACCCTTAAGGCAGTATCACGGCTGGCATGGTTGAGGAACAGCAGGGAAGCCAGGGTGGAGAGGACAGAGCTGATACAAGAGAAAGAGTGGAAGATAAAATTTGAAGGATACCAAGGTCCTGAGCTTGTGTGGCCTTGAGGCTATTGTCAGGACTTTGGGTTTAACTGCACAATAGGAGATCATCAGCGTATTGTTCCCAGAGTGTTATGATCTGACTCAGGCTTCAAATGATTGTTCTAGTTGTGAATAAAGAATAGAAAGTCAATTAGAAGGGCCCTGGAGTAATATAGTGAGAGGAGTTCACCAACTTAGACCAGAGTGGTCCTGGTGGAGGTCAGATTCTGGGTAGTTTTAAAGTGAGACCAGCATAGCTTTCTGATAGATTTGTTATGGGATGTGAAACTAAGAAAAAGTTAATCGATATACATGGGGGGGAATGAGAATGTGCTTGTTCATTTCTCAGTGGAAAAAGGCTATATGTAATTTTAAATTTATCAGGTTTTTTAAAATGTTTTCTGTTGCAACAATTTTATAAGTGAAACAGTGATGTCCTGAAGCAAGTTATAAATCTAGCTGTATATCTAGATAGTGTTGCCCTACCCTTAAACCTTAGGGCATCTTCAATCCACTTCCCTTTTTCTGCCCTGGGAGACCAGAGTCATAAAAAGGATGCGTTAGCCTTCAGTCCTGGCTTGACATTAACTGACATCAGAAACAAAAGTGATGGCATTGTGATGTCACCAGTTCCTCCTCATTCCTGCCTGAGAGGTGGCAGGGTTCCCACATCCCCTATCCTCTTACCCCAGCCATCTTTATTAGAGCTGAGAGGCTTTGCCCTCATTAACATCACAGAAAAGCTCAAGCTCGACCTGTCCTGCTGCCTGCTAAGTGAGCTCTCTTCTTTACTTCTGGGATCTCCATGGAGGCAAAAAAGAAATGTGTACATCTCTGACTATAGTCCTCTCATCTCCCAAAGAAAGTCAAGCCCTGAGTCTAATAGGGATGAAAGGAGAAAGTGGTAATATCCTTGAGAGAGAACAGGCTAGTAGTCTGAGGTCCCTGAGGGAAACAGAACCCTGTGGCCTCAAAGAGAAGTAAGACTGAGATAGTTCTTGAAATAGTGATGCTTCTAAAAAAAATAAATCTCATTGCTGGTAAGAACTGGCAATATGTAAACGGATCTCCTCTCAAAGAGAATTATTTTAATGTTGGGGATGGTAGAACAAGCAAAGCAGTGATAATCTTGAACTGCAGAGTCATTGCTGAATCTGCTGGACAAAATTCTCTGGGGAACTATCTAGCAGGGTGTTTGGAAGTCTGGAGGTGAGGGGGTGGGGGCTGGGGAGTTGAATCCCTTCTCAACAAGGGAAATTGTGAAATTATAACATTTCCTTACCTTGCTTAAAAACTTACAAAATACCAGTGCACATACCAAATTGCAGTCACCACAGCTCCTTGGCATTTTGGCCAAGGACTTGCATTATTTTGTTTTTTCCTCTTCTCTCTTCTTTTTTTCTTAGTATTTCAATTAATTCTTTAGTATACAGTTCAGGAGCATTAAATACATCTAAATGATGGTGCAACCAACTCCACCATCCATCACAGGAGATTTTACATCTTGCAAAACTGGAACTATAGTCATTAAGCATTAATGTGTTTCATTACATTTCCTATTTCCTCCTCCCAACCCTTGGCCCTCACTGCTCTCCTTTTTATATACGCTTGATTACCCCAGGTACTACCTCTGAGTGGAATTATTGCACAGTATTTGTATTTTTGCTACTTATTTTACTCCATAGAATGTCTTGAAGGTTATCCATTTGTAGCACGTTTCACATCTTCTGTTGTGAAAATGGTTGAATAATGTTCTATTGTATAGTATAGGCAACATTTTGTTCATCTGTTCACACTGTTAGTGGACACTCAGGTCCTTTTGGCTGCTATGAATCTGATGCTAGGAACAGGGTATATAAATATCTGAGTTCCTGCTTTCAAGTATTTGGGGGATTTTCTCATATGGAATTGCTGGATCAGGTAATCAGGTTTTACTTTTTTGAGAAATCCATAATAGTGTTTCTGTAGTTGGTGCACCAGTGTACATTCCCACGAGCAGTTAAGGGTTCCAGTTACTCCACCTCACACAGCCATCACACTCCCACATAAAGAGAAAATACATATGAAGTTTGGTTATCACCTGCCTTAGTTACTTGTAAAAGATTAAAATAATTTAAATACTTTAAATAATGTAATGTATAATATATAATATATTAATATAAAATGTTAATATATATAATATATAACAAAATATGTTTTATTGGATTGATAGCCTTTATTACTTAAGCATTATGAAATTTTGCAAAACAGTACTGCAGAAATCAAGCCCATCGTATAATTATCCTATGCATGTGTTAAAAAATTTGTTTAAAAAGAATATAAACAAACCAATCACAAGCAGCGCAATTGAAGCAGTCATCAAAACTCTCCCTAAAAACAAAAGCCCAGGACCAGACGGCTTCACAAATGAATTCTACCAGACATTCAAAGAAGAAATAATGCCTGCATTACTAAAACTTTTCCAAAAAATTGAGAAAGGAAAACTGCCAAACACATTCAATGAAGCAAACATCATACTCATCAAACCAAAACCAAATAATGACAGCATGAAGAATGAAAGCTATAGACCAATTTCCCTAATGAACATGGATGTAAAGAAAACTTAAACAAAATTCTGGCAAATTGAATCCAACGATGTATAAAAAGCATTATTCACCAGGACCAAGTGGGATTTATCCCAGAGGCACAGGAATGGTCTAACATCCGAAAATCAATTAACATAAGCCACCACATCAACAAGGAGAAAACCAAAAGCCATATGATCATATCAATAGATTCAGAAAAAGCATTCAATTAATTCCAACACCCATTCATGATAAAAGCTCTTGAAAAAATGGGGATAAAAGGAACATACTTCAACACAATAAAAGCCATCTATGACAGACCTACAGCAAACATCATCTTAAACAGGGAAAAACTAAAATCATTTCAACTAAGAACTGGAACCAGGCAAGGATGCCCACTCTCTCCACTACTTTTTGACATTGTACTGAAAGTTCTAGCAAGACAATAAGGCAAGAGAAAGACATAAAAGGGATACAAATAGGGAGAGAAGAACTGAAGCTAACATTATATGCAGAGATATGATTCTTTATGTGGAAAGCCCCCCCACCCCCCAAAAAAAACTACAGAAAAACTTCTTGAAACAATAAACCAGTTCAGTAAAGTAACCAGTTACAAAGTCAACACACAGAAGACAGTGGCTTTCTTATATGTAAAAAGTCAAGCAGCAGCAGAAGAAATTTTTAAAAAACATTACATTTACCATCGCACTAAAAAAAAATTACTTAGGAATAGACTTAACTTGCAAAAATATACAAATAAAACTTTAAAATGCTGCTAAAAGAGATAGAAGAGGACTTAAAGAAATGGAAAGACATTCCCTGATCATGGATTGGAAGAATTAACATCAACAAAATGGCCATCCTACCAAAAGCAATCTACAAATTCAATTCAATTCCAATAAAAATTCCAATGACATTCTTCAAAGAGACAGAACAAAAATTACTGAAATGCATATGGAATAACAAAAGACCTCTAATATCAAAAAGCTCCTGACCAAAAAAAGAGGGGATGGAGGTATTACTATTCCAGACTTCAAATTATACTACAAAGCCATAGTAATTAAAACAACATGGTACTGGTACAAAAACAGACAATCAGACCGATGGAACAGAACTGAGTGCCCTGAAATAAAGCCACACGTATAGAGTCAACTAGTCTTTGACAAGGAAGTGAAAAACCTACATTGGAACAAGGACAGCCTCTTCAATAAATAGTGCTGGGAAAACTGGACCAAGATATGCAAAAAAAATGAACCAAGACTCCCCCTTCATACCATGTACAAAAACCAACTCAAAATGGGTGAAAGATTTGGAAGTAAGACCTGAAACTATAAAAATACATAGAGAAAAACTTGGGCAAACCTCGCCATGAATTGCAATTCAGAAATCCCTTTCTGGATACATCCACAGATGGCAAAAAAAATGAAGGAAAAACATAAATAACTGGGGCTGTATCAAACTGTAAACTTCTGTACAGCAAAAGTGACAACAGGGAAAAAGAAATCCAACTGAGTGTGAGAATATTTTTGCCCTCCATACAAGTGATAAGGGTCTGATAACAAAGATACACAAAGAACTCACACAACTTAACAAAAGCAAAGCAAAAACCCAATTAAAAAATGAGAAGAACTAAAAAGACACTTCTCCAAAGAGGAACTACAAATGTCCAACAGGCACATGAAAAAATGCTCAACGTCATTAGCAATCAGGGAAATGCAAATCAAAGCCACAATGAGATACCACCATACGCCAGTAAGAATGGCCCACATCCAAAAAACAGGCAACAATAAATGCTGGTGTGAATGTGGAAAGAAAGGAACACTCTTACACTGCTGGTGGGAATGTAAACTGGTCCAGCCACTATGGAAAGCTGTTTGGAGGACCCGCAGACTAAATAAAAATGTAACTAACATTTGACCCAGCGATTGTTGTTCTGGGAATCTACCCAAAGACCTCAATACTCATACAAAGGGACACCTGCACTCGGATTTTTACTGCAGCACAATTTATAATTGCAAGGACATGGAAACAACCCACATGTCCCAAGACAGATGAATGGATGAAAAAGAGGTCTATATACACAATGCAAATATTACTATATATATACACAATGCAAATATTCCTCATCAATTAAAAATGACAAATTTGACAAATTTATGATAACATGAGTGAACCTGGAAGAAATCATATTAGCAGAAACAAGTCAGAAAATAAAAGACAGAACCCAAATGATCTCACTAATATATGGTATATAGAAAAAACGAGCAAAAGGTCAGGAGAAAGTCAAAACAAGCTAACAACTAAAGTAAAGTACCCAGCTGAGGCTGGGGGGATGGGAGGGAATAGTCAGGGAGGGGAGGTGGTGGGTGATCCCTGGGGAAGGCAAAGATTTGAAATATATGTATCTATATAGATATAGATATGTAAATTTTATATAAAAATTATGTTTGGCATGCTGTTTTTACTGAATGGCCTTTTTTTAAAAAGCAGTGTTAGGTTGTTTCTCTGTATTTCACATGTAAGTGAAACCACCTGATTTTTTCTTCTTATTTCACAAGTTGACTATTGCAAATAGTGTTACAATGAACATAGAAGTACATAAATCCCTTGAATTAGTGTTCTTGCATTTGTTGGGTAGGTCCTTGCAGTAAGAATTGCTGGATCATATGGAAGATCTATTTTTGATATTTTTAGAAATGTCCAAACTCTTCTAAAGGGGCTGGACCAGTTTATTCCCATAGTGTGTGAGGGTTTCTTTTTCTCTACATTCTTGCAAACACTTGTTATTTCTGGTTCTATTTTACACGGGCCATTTGAGTTGGATAAAAAACAAGTCAATAAAAATAATTCTGAAATAAATTAGAGCTGTAGAGCTAAAGCTAGCAAATAGGAAGGTAAAGCTGTGAAAAGCAAAATATGGAGGGGGCCTAATGGATGATGGTATTAAAGTATGGTAGCATTGGTGGTGGTTATGGTGGTGTCACATAATCCTGTACATCTGAACCATTATCCAGTGGCATAAACCAATGTTTTTTCAAGAAAAAGAAAAAAAACAATTTTACTTTGATAAGTTGAATAATTTTTTTAAGGTATTGAAATCTCCAAATTGTGTAGAAAATCTAATTTCCATGTTTTAAAATACTGTATTTCTTTTGGCTGTTACTAGAGTATGTTTTGAAGTTTGTATTCTTATTCATAAACAGACACACACACCCTTGAGCTATCTACCCACAAAACTTACTAATACACACCTATGCATGCACATGGTTCTACGGTTTAGATCACATTAATCTATCAATAGTAGTATAGACTATCTCATCATATTTATGGCTAAAATACTAGTTAACCAGCCAGGTGTAGAGTATTGTGTAATTTTTTTTTGTATTTTTCAGATTGCAAATTATTGTCAAGAAAGAGAAAAGCTACATTTTTAAGTGTGTGCAGATGTGAATTTTGGCTAACAGAACTGTTTTTAATATTTGTTTATGGTATTCTCTTGGCAAAGAAATAGACATTTGTTCCCGCTGCATGAATTTAACTGATCAGTAGATATTGTTGGGATACTCTAAAGAAGAACCCTGGGTCATGAAATATATCTCATAAAATATCAGTACCTTTCAATTTTGTGACAGTTACTTATGTTATTTTGCAGTTCACATTAATATTGAATGAGTAACTTTAAGACTTTCAAGTGAGCTTTAAAAACTAAAGAAACAAGCGTAAAAGAACTTGAAAAACTATATAGGTATGCAGAATTAAGTTCTAGGTTAGGGTGCAATGCTGGGAAATCTGAGAAGGTCTGTAGCAGTGAGAGACTATTTTATGGAGAAGGTGGTCCTTGAAGCACAATATTTAAATTGGCTCTACATATGAAGAGTTTTCTGGTGTAGCCGAAGGAGATAAAATAGAAATCTATCACCTTAGAACAGATGAGGAGATTGTCAACAGTAGTGGTTTATGGAAAACATTGAAGATGAATTTTTCAAATTTTTCCTTTAAACTTTTCATTTTATATTGACTGAAAAGTTGCAGGAATAGTGTAGAGAATTTCCTTATATCCTTCACCCAGCTTCCCCCATGTCTGTATCTTACTTAGTAAGATACTATTTAAATTATTTAAAGATATATATCTCATTTTAAATGCTATCTTTCTTTATCTCTTTATATATATATCATATATATATAATTCATACAATACAGTCATGGAAACCAGGAATTGAGCTCTGGTGCACTGCTTACGCTCACACTGCCAGATCACTACATAACTGATGTATGTCCAAACTTTGAGAAAATGTGGAATTCACATCTCAAATTATATACCTTTAGTTTCCTCCCACCTGTGACAGTTTCTTAGTCTCTCCTTTTCTTTTATGACCTTGATATGTTCTGAAAAGCAAAAGTTATTTTGTAGACTGTTTCTCACTTTGGATTCATGGAATGTTTTTTCATGACTACTGGATTGACATTAGGCATTTTTAGCAAGAATACTCCAGAAGTACTCTTGTGTCTTTCTCAAATACATTTTATCAAGGGCTACATGAGGCCTGAGAGTCTTATGACTGGTCACACTAATATTTGATCAATGAATTTTAGTGCTATCTTGCCAGGTTTCTCTGCTGTAAAGTCACAGTTTTGGCTTTTGTAATATATAGCATATCCTGTGATATATTGTTTCTTGAGGAGCTACTTTGCTATTATGTAGGTACCCTGTTTCTTCTCAGACTTGCATCCACTGTTTTTACCAGTCATTAGTGAATCTTGCCAAATTATTTCTCTTGCTACAGTCCCTTTGAAATTTTGGCATTTCCTGGCTTTATCTTATGTTGAGGCCATGGGGCTTTTTCCGTATTTTTAAAGAAGAAAATATTAGAAGTCAAAGGTAACTTTTTAAATGCAAGAATTTTTCAGAGTAGGGAATCGGCTTTAAAGGAATGTAAAAGAAAAAAAAATGAGATGAAGTTAGAGGTAAGGTTTATAGAAAAACAGCGCCTGCTGTGAGAGTTTGGCTACCTCCTGAGGAGAGCCCCCAGTTGGATTCCATTTTTTAGGAGCATGTGTAAACAGAAAAATCACAATTCAGTGCATAAAAATTAAGTGTCACTTGTTCAGACTCACAAAATTAAAATCTTCAGAGAAAAAAATTACCAGGGTTTCTCACAAAGAAGACAAATAGCAGAAGTGGTTAATGTGCTCAGCATCATTCTTCTGGAACATAACATTTTATAGGGCATTTTCCTAGAATGGATGTTTAGTCAATATTATTTTAACTTTTCTAAAAGTAGAGTGAGATGTCATGTATTAGTAGTTTATCTGAGCTCCAGAATTCCTGTGCAAAATCACAAGCTATTATAAGGTCAGATTATTTGGGAATCAAAGTAACAACCAGATAGTGTTTTCTTTAACAAAAAAATGGGCCCTCTGCTATTTAAATGCTACTGTGCAAAATAACCAAAATCTAATTATAATAGTATTTTCTCTGGAGTAGAAGTCCTTTGGTTTCAAACCATATGAAGGGCATTAACTAGCAGTGTCTCAAAATAACCTTGTTACAAGATAGTCCCAGAATATTAACCTTGAGAAAGTTAACAGACTTCAGATTTGCCAAATTCGTGCCTTATTTGTTACAATTCTTGAGAAAATTTTTGCTTCCAAAGATAATTTTATGCACTGGGAAGAGGAAAAAGGATGTTAGAGCAGTGTTAAGGAAGACAAAAGCTCATTCAAGGACTGTACAGGCTGGTTGTTAATGTTCTGTTCTAAAGAGCTAAGCATATTTAAGATTTTTACATTTCCTTAAAATATGTGACTCCTGATCTTCAACAAAGACTTTATTTTAAACAAAAAGCTTAGGAAAACCAGGAAACTTTTCACAACAATTAAATGAGTGACTGCTGCACTGAAGGTGCCCACCTATTGTGTTTGTGCATTTAGAACAACTTTTACTGAAGGTGAATGGAGCATGCCTCTGTTCTTTCATTGTGGCTGAATTAGTGCCTGAATCTGCACTATTTTGCAGATTACCGTGTCATCAGTTTAATTCAGTTGAACTTCATACAAAATGAGCTCCATACCACATGACCTACACAAATGTATTAAGTATGGAAGATACAAGAGCCAAACATAAAGGGTCAAACAGTATTTTGACGTAGATTTTTAAAAATTTACAAATCAACTTTTTTCCTTGTTAAATGTAGCTGAGAATAAACTAATGCCAACACAGCATCAGCTTAGATGGAGCACCCCCCCCCCCAGAGTTGCAGGTCTACAAATATTTGGCAGCATCCATAGAACTTCCATGTTATCTGCATTTATTAGTTTATACGCTGAAAATAAAGTACTATAAAAGTTTCCAGTCTGAGTGATGTTTTGGCTTGATTTTTAACTGCCTTGTGCCATCTTCTAAAATCTGTGCCATATATGGCCAAGGGATCAGACAACGTTTTAATAAAAAAAAATCCAGATGTGAAGATTGATGCTTCTTTTTCAAATGCTCTGTGAGATCGCGGAAATAGAACCCAAACTTATCCAATAGTATGAACTGTCGTTACTGTTCAGAAGCCAGAAATGGCAGTTTTTGATAGACCATTCTTTGGGAAACCTGTGGTTTTTTCAAAATTCTGTGAGCAGGATCTTACTAGAGAATGAAAGGAGTCTGATGTTTGCTTTGATCACACCTTTCAAGAAGGGAAGGAGGAAGTAATTCTGGAATCATTTTGTAATCCTTTTCAGTTACACACTGTTAGAAGGTTCAGCCACACACATCTCCACTTTTGGTATTTCACTGTTTTCTAACATTTCTAATTAGGTAATATGTTGGTTTTGTTCTCAAAGTTTAGGTGGTTTTATTAGCCATCTAATTAAACAAAGAACATTACAATATGCTGATTTTTTATTTGTTTTTAATATGCAACAATCCCTTTCACATAGTGTGCTTATAAAACTTTTTTCCAAATATCAAATTGTATCTGTAAGATATAATATATATAAGCATATGCATATTACCACTTATAATCTGTTCACACACAAAATATTTTAAGTGAGGTCAGCTGAAACTTTATTTTTTTGTCCTCATAAGTACTTACCTGACAGTCACTATGTACAAGTAACTGGGCAAGCATTCTCTGGAAAAAAGAATTATAAACACCAGCTTCTATAATCCCTCTGTAGAATTAGCCTGGAGTAATAAATGGATAAACAAGTGGATTTGAAAACAGATAACTGCACTGGTGAATTCTATGAAACATCTAAGGAAGAAATACCACTTTAAAACAAAGACTTTCAGAAACTTAAGGAAGAGAAACACTTCCCAGCTTAATTTATGAACTTAACATTACCCTGATATCCCTAATGGACAAAGATAAAGGAAACTACAGATACAGAAAAAATTCTCAACAAACTATTCCAGCCAGATTCATCAACACATTAAAAAAAAAAGTTTGAGTCAAGTGCAATTTTTCCCAGGAATGCCAAGTTGGCTCAACATTTGAAATTCAATCAATATAATTTACCATATTAAAAAATTAAACAAGAAAAGTCATGATGTAGTTACACAAAGAGCAGTTGACAAAATGTAACCTTCATGCACTGTGATAACTCTTCAGAAGCTTGAATAAATAGCAGATATCTGGGAAAAAAAATCTCAGAGTCTGCTTGATGGAGATTGACTGCATGATTTTTCCTTAAGACTGGGAACAAGGCAGGCATGTTCACTGTCACTGTGTTCTAGTGTCTGACTGAGCTCCTAGTCAGAACACATAGGTGTGAGAAAGGAGGAGTAGAAAGAGGAGGGAAAAGGAAGGCACACTAATCAAAAGGAAGAATTAAAACTGTCTTTGCCAGAAATATGTCATTTTCATGAACTAATCAAAAGAAGTCTACCAAAAGACAAAATCAAGACCCCACCTTACTCTCAACAAAACATAAATTTAGTTAGATCATTGGTAAGATCATAAGGTTAATACGCAAAATCAGTTGCGTCCATGTACACATTCCAATTTGTGATTGGAAAGTGATGTTTTTAAACCTCAGTGCTATCTCTAATGGTAGCACAAATGTGAAATGCTTTAAGTTTAACAAAATATGTGCAAGATCTGCACGCTGACAACCGCAGAACATTGATGACATAAATTGACAAGGACCTGAGCAAGTTGAGATAAATGTAAAATTCATGGGTGAGAAGATCCAACACTCTTAGAGTGTCATTTTTTTGCACATTGACCTTGGATTAAGTGCTGTCTGAATCAAAACCTTTGCAGTTTTTTTGCTAAAATTGATAAGTCAAAAAATAAGGAAGTTGACAAGTCAACTCTAAATTCATTTGACAATTCAAAGCTTTGTCATTTTTGAAAAAGAACAAAGTTGGAGGATTTCCATTTCCTGGTTTCATGACTATAAAACTGAAAGAGTCAAGAGATTGTGGTAGTGTTAGGCTAAATCATGAGTAGTGAGGTGTTCTGAGATATACCTACACATTTACAGTCAACCGATACTTGATGGAAAAAGTATTAAGATAATGAATGGGGGAGAGATAGTCTTTTCACAGATAATTCTGACTCAACCAGATCTCTATATAGTAGAAAAAAAATAACCTTAAATTTTGCCTCAAACTTATGAAAAAAAAAAAGTGACATGAGTGAACCATGGGCTTGAGTATAAATGCTTGACATGCAAAGATGTAGGCTGAGAACAAGTATTTGCCAATATGTATCTCCTACCCGGTGTTTTTCCTTTACACAGCACAAAAAATTCTTATAACTTTAACGTGATCATACACATTTTAAGGTCAGAAAATCTTTTAAGACTCTTCATAGTAGATGTGTTACGAGAACTAATATGTTAACCAAATTTGAACACTGGGTTTTTCTAGTTAAAAGCCCTGAAAACTGAAATCCATGGCAATTGGAACAGTGCACCACAAGACTGCCTGTATTTAAGAAACACGAAAGCATCCACTTACAAAGTTTATGGATTTTACAAGCTTTCTCCTACAAGTCTAACAGGAAACATGTTCACGTTCTCTGGGGGAGGACCAGGCAGTGTGTGTTGGCTCTCTTGCCCCAGTTACCCATACTTAGCACAGGAAGATGAAACCAGTGACTGACATGACTCGTCACAGATTTCTACCCGCATCATCTCTGGTACTGGGGAATGAAACCCCAGGCCCACAGTTACATGCAACGTACAGTAGGTTCCCTCCTTTACCAGTCAATGGGGGAAGAAAGCCACAACGATGTGGATGTGGCTTCTTGGCAGAACTACTAACAGGAGAGAGGAGAAGGGGAGTCAATCCCAGCAGGGAACGCCTCTACCAACAGAGGCTGGGAGTTGGAGTCCCAAACCCAGAGATCAGACCTGTACGGCATAGAACTAGCAACACGTGATAGACACCAGAAAGGGTCCTGTATCTGCCCTACAACAAGTTCCTGATGTGCTCAGCCTGATTATTCGCCTCAGCTACTCCTGGAGATCTGAGCAGCCTGGTCTGTTGCTGTCCGGGAGCGCAAGTCCACACCCAGGAAAAAAGGACAGAGTTCCAGAAAAAGTAAAGACCAGTGGGCCAAACATGGACCAACAGCTTGCAGTGAGAGGAATTGGAGCGACCAGAATGGGAAAGGGGGAAAGAGGGGGTGGGGTGGGGAATAAGGGGTACAGTAGAACCATACAAAGGTAACCAATATTGTATAATTCAAAATAAAAAATACAACAAATTTTTAAATTAAAAAAATAGTAAATAAAAAATTAAACAAAAATGGCCATGACTTACTGCCCCAAGTGGCAAGCATTCTTGTTAAAGCTTATCTCAGCATTTCCTCTCTACATCTCTGAAGTAAGTGTGTTTATTGTCTTCGTGGAGGTTCAGATAGGTTCAGTATTTTGGAGAGAGGAAATTCAAACTCTGTTTGACTCCAGAACCTGTACGCTTAAACTGCTGTGGTTTTTTTTGCACACACGGTAACAATATGTATTATGGCTTTGAGAAGGGAAATTTGGGGCACGATGAGAACAGACCAGGGTGGACAATGAGGGCCTTAGAACTGAGAGGGACTTCCCTGAGGAAATAGTGCTTATGCTTCTGTGATAAGAAAGAGCTTAGGCAGACTTGAGGGAGAGGCCTGGGTTTCACCCTGGCATTTTACTAGCTAAGCAACCCTAGACCTCTTCCAATAGGATTCCTTCTTCCTCTTATTCGCTGCTGTCTTGAATCTTAAACATCTCATGCTTTTGCATCTCTGTTTTAGGAGAATTGAGCATTGTCAGTGGGTAAAGATGTTTATGATAGGAGTTTAATTGTTGGCAAATAAATGGTTCCTTTGCTAACCACATCTTTTCCTTTCTCCTTTCCACCCTGAGCCATCTGATCAGAAAATAAAAACCTTTTAAAATAGAATTGTTCTTGTTAAAGGTTGGCTTTGTCAATATCAGAAACAATCTTCTTGGTATTTTCTAAAGGTCAGGCAGCACAGATCCTGTTTTATACTTCCTTATGCTCAAATAAATTCTTGAAAATAGTGCGTGTGAGTTACAAAAATTGATAAGCACTAGAGAGCAAGTATCGGTGGAGAGAGAGACTGTACGCCTACCCTGGGGCCCTTTCAAACACTCTCATTCTCCCCACTGAAATTCTGATTCTCTTAAACTAGATGGAGGCACAGAGGCTCAGCAGAATAAGCAACTTCCCCAAGACTGTACAGCTCCAAGTTGCAGGATCAAGATTCTCATTTTTGTCTCTCTTTGGAGAATGCATCTCTTTCTCCAAACGCCTCGCTAAGGATTATGTTTCGTGCTACTCCATGCCATGCCCCACTATGCCAGGCTCTCAGTGCTCACCAAAAGCACAGATACTAACACAAACTGCTCTGGCTTCACAAGAGGATTGGCTTTATGAGCCAAGGCATGCCTGCCGCCATGTTAATTTTTCCCAACTTGGCTTTGACTTGCGTTCCTAACTCCTTATTACCCACATCTTTTGTTTTGGCATCTTACCTACGTATTTCTGCCTTTTTGGGTCTCCTTGAGTATCTGGTACCTGACTGATCTCTCAGTTCTCATTCACTTAGTTTGGACTCAATCTCAGATCTCATTTGACTTAACGGAATTCTCTTAATGGACCTTTACTAGCGGACGTATTGGTCCAACTCTTTGGAAAAACACTGGACTTTCCTTGTATTTCTGCAAAGAATGACTGGAAGTATCCCACTGGTCCCCTGGGTGCTGGGGTGTCAGAGGAAATGCTCACCCATGCATGAGCTTATTTTTGGAAATTCTGTGTTCTGGATTTTCACTTCATGCTTTTATTTGCAGTGTTTATTTTTACTTCTATATGAATAATCTTTTTGTTCAATAACAGCCTTAGAAAAGCAATGTCTGCTTTTGCTTTTAATCTTAAAAATGTCAAAAAACAAGCTTTTATCCCATCTAAATCCTAAAGTCTTATTCAGTCATTTAAAAAAGTGTTAGTTCCCTTTTTCAATTTTTCATTGACATCTGTAGCAATTTCTGTCCATTCAAATAGCAGTGTTTGAAAGTCACTTTGACTTTTGAAAGCTGTCAGATTGCCTTATCATTGCCTTTGAGAGATTAGGGATGCTTGTTTGGAAGGTTGCCTTTTTTCTAAATAAAACTGAAGTTTTGTTGTTCTATTGTAATATTTCATTTTGATCTGGTTCATTTCTGGTAGAGATAATATATAACAAAAACCAAAAATACTTCAATCAAAAAAGCTTTCAATTATAAATAGGTTGGCTGCTGTTTGATGGCTTTGGGTGTCCTTGTCAACTGCATTAACTGCTGCTTTTGATAGATGTGGAAGAACTTTCTCTGGGCTCTCAGGATCCATGGTGGAGTGGTGGCATATAAAATAATTCAGTTCCTTTCTTAACTGTGAATCATCTATAAGCCATTCTGTATTTCTACATGTAACTATTCTGTATAGCCAGAAAATACAAGTGAAAAAAAAGCTAGTTCTCCCTAATCAGAGCACTTTTAATGCATACGTTATAATTGGAGAGCAGCAGTGAAAACACTGTGGATTAACATAAAGGAAACAGGAATGGTTTTCCATATATTTTAGTAGTAAAGTGTCAGTCACTCCTGATTTGTAGACAAAAAAAAAAAAAAAATGAGTTGCTCTGTTATTACAGACTCATGTGGTTCTTCTTTCAGCCTTTGGTTCTAAGTAGGCTTATAAAATTAGAAACAGGGAAAAGTTTTAAAGCTTTTACTTCATCAAATAACACTTTTCTGATGAAATCTAGATATTGCTTCAAACATTGTCATTCATCAGGCTTTACTTTCATGACTGTGACTTGTCTGTGATTAAATTGGCACTGGAAGAGTGGTGTCCTAACACAAATCATAACTGTCTGCAGTCAAGATGACATTGGATGGGTCGACTCATTGATGAAAATTGTTGCAACACACTGGCCTCTGAGTTGCTTGTGTTCTTCACTCTTCCTCAGTCATGAGTTCATGGGTATGACCTAGATGCTGGCCAACTCCAATAACTTCCCCCCACCCCCAAATTCTTGGGTTCAGCCATTCCATTCTCGCTGCCTAGCCCCAACACCTATCTTTCTAGCTCACTGTTTATGTACCAAGAAGCCCGAGCTGGAACCCTGAATTAGGGATATGTGGATTATGACTTGGTGAGTGGGGAAACACAAGCTACCCAGGAGTTCGCTCAGCATCTGAGCTCCCACTTTGGGGAAGAGAAACATCCAGGGACCATAGGATTGCTTTGCCTGAAGGCAAAGTTTCAATACCACAAGAAAGTAGAGTCACAGCATTTAGGTATTAGAGACCCTAGAGGCAAAGGGCAGAGAGGGACACAGTGAGGGGAGGTGTGAGGGACAGTCTGCTATCCACGTTACAAGGGATGGGAGACAGAGGGCAAGCATCTATTACTGATAAGGTTGTTGGGCCAGGGCCACTAATTTGGGTGGGGAAGCCTAAATAAGTGGTTATTTTAAAAGATATACTGGCAGAAGCAAAGCAAAAACTTATGTCTGGCATCTTACACTCGCGTCTATTTAAATATCTGGGCAAAAATAAGGTTCTCCTGCTATAAAATACCACGCACATACTCAGAAAAGCAAAGGTGGTTTTTCTCAAGTTTTTTTTTGTTTTTGTTTTTTAATTATGAGTGTTCAAGAGAGTTTTTTTCCCTTGGGAATTTCCAAAAGTGACTTCACCATTTTTCACTTTCCATGAGCTTCCCTTAGGCCTCTACTTCCCGTCTTAGATTCCATAGTGTATTGAAATGATCACTCCTTTGAACTATCTTCAGCTTACGTGCCTCATTTCTTGCAACTTCCTCACTGAAAAATCCCTAGTGCTAGTCAAGCCTAATACACATGCACCAACTGCTGATCCTCAACTTTATCTGGCCAGTTGGAACATGATTCCAAGGTAGAGACACTTATGCTACTGTTTTCACTTAAGGTCAAAAAGCTGAAGTTAAATCATCAGGGAAATGCCACTCAAAACCAGTGAGCTGCCACCTCACACCTGTGAGAATGGCCCATCTCAAAAGAACCAGAAACAACAAGTGTTGGCAAGGAGGTGGCAAGAGAGTACCCAGTTGGTGGGAATGTAAACTGTCCCCGTCCCTGTGGGAAACAGTACGAAGGTTTCTTGAAATGTTAAAAATAGACCTGTCAAATGATCCATCAACTCTACTTTTAAGTATCTGTCTGAACAACACTAATATTAAGGGATATATGTGCTGTTCACTGCAGCACAATAGCCAACCTACAGAAACAACCTGTATGCCCACTGAAAGATGAGTGGTTAAAACTGTGGTGTAAGTACATAGATGTGGTATTATGTAATACTCAGCTTTAAGAGAAAAAAAAAATCCTTCCCATTTACAGCAACATGGATGGAAACTGAGGGGTCTCTGTTCAGCAACGCAAGTCAGGAGGAAGACAAACTCCAGATGATTTCATTTACATGCGAGATATGAAGAAACAAAGCAAGAAACAGATAAAATTAAACCAAAACAAATCCTATTAATCTGACCAGAGTTGAACTTACCCAAAGGGGTGGTGGGACTGGGGGGAGTTCAAAGGGGTGGGGGCCTGGACTGGTGGGGGATTATGCGAGCTTTGGTGGTGGGTGTGGTATGATAATATTCACTGGAAGACATGCACACACATGCCTAGTACGATCAACCAACATTCCTTCAATAAAAGCAAGTAGAATAATCTTAAGTAGACCTTCAGCACTGCAATCACTAATTTTCCCCCTAAGAAAGTTTTAAATGTCTTTTTCTCAGACTTCCAGTACTGCCTTTTCTATTTCACTTTTCACTGGAAAAGTGGAAGCCACATACGAGAATCCCCTCACTAGCCACCCTGCTCACACACCCATCTTCCACTGCATCTTTAGCTCTCCACCCCATCACCCCCCTTTGTGGAAGAATACCTGCATCCTCCAAGGAAACATGTGCTTCCAACACCATCCTTAATACACCTGGGCTCTTCACCCCTCTCAAGGACTCTTCCCTTTGATTATCTGCTTTCTCTTACGGGCATGGTTTCCCTGTATTGTGTTATTTCCAAAAACATGCTAAATATTTTAAAGGATTCTTTCATCATCTATGCCAAATTATGCTGCTATACTGTACTAGCAAATTGACCCCCAAATCTCAGTGACTTAGCGAAGGGTTTTTATGGTAATGCTGTAAGTACTGTTTTTGTTACGTATAAGCCACTTAATTATTGATAATTTCATGTGGTTAATGCTTATCCAGACTAGAAGTCCAGCTATCGCCAGAGGGAAACTGCACTCTCTTGATTATCACCTATTATCAAACTGATCCTTATCACCGATTGGAAGGAAAACAGCCAGCTCACCAGTCTGCCTCGGTTCTTTACTGTTTCAAGCCCTGCTGGGCATTGCAGGGCAGGGCAGGGGAGGGCCCTGCCGGCTAGGAAGCAGGCGAGCCCCCAGGCCCCCAGGAATCTTTACACTTCCGCTGGGCTATCCTTCATACCGCTGTCACCTGCTCGCTCACCTTTGTGCTCTTTTCCTGGGCTGACCCCACCCTTTTATCCTTGGCTCCCAGGCCCAGGTGAGCCCACTCATGCACATGCACACCCACTGGGCCGCACCCTCATTGGGAAGATGCGCCACCACAGGTGCTGGTCATAAAGGCCAATGGAGGGAAAAGCCTGATTAACTCACTGACCTACATGGATCTGTCACCCATGACTGAAGAAGAGCAGGCGTGAAGAGCTCGCACCTGATCCTTCATGCTTTGACCGGAAGTGACAGGTATTTCACTCTGCTCTTCAGCCTGAACTCGACCCACTTGCCTGCAGGTAGCTAGGAAATGTGGCTTGTAGCTTGGGGGCAGGTGGGGGGGAACAAGCAGTCAGTGCACCGCAGCAACCCAGGTCTTTCAATCACTGCCATGTCTCTGCTGTCTTTATAGCCAGATTCCAGAGTCATCTGCTTGCTTGTTCCACTTTCTCATAAACACTCCTCCCCTTCACCGATGGCAGCGGGGTGCTTAGCCTTCCCAGCACACGGAAGTAGTGTCAAATCAACCACCTCTGCGCTGAAGGCAGAGTCCCCGACTCCCTCTTCATCGGATGGACCGTGCCTAGTGGACACTGTTGCCCACACCTGTCTGCTAATCACGTTATCAATTGGGAGGAGCCACACGCTCTCCAGGGGCTTCTTGTCATCGATCTGTTGCTACTCAGGCTCCTTCATTGGCCCTGACTTCTTCGTGTTTCTGTGCTTAGTCTCTGATCTTGTCCAGTGCTTTAAATGCCGTCGACTTGCCGGTGGCTTCCAGGTCTCACTCGTGCCCTGGTCTCTCCTCTGTGCTAGCATCGCCAGCCCTTGCTAGAGATCTGTCTGAATGGTCATTTCCCACTTCCAACACAGAGCTCTTGATTCTTCTTCAGTCCTTTCCAAATCGTTACACTGGACCCGGAGTGATTCTTGAGTCATTTCTTTCTTTCACATACGCATTCTTCCCATCTGAAAGTCCTGCTGATTCCACCTTCAAAATAACATCCCACATCTGGCTACTTCCCATCCCTTCTGCCGTGGCCAGCCAGATGGCAGCACCATCAGCTCTTGAGCAGACTGTTCTAACCTTGTTTGTTTCCATGCTTTCTCTCTCTGTCCGTTCTCACACATATTTAGTGCTCAAAACCCTCTGGTGGCTTGTCATCACAATTAGAACAACACAGAGACTCCTTAACATTTCCCTCAAGCTGCCGTCAGACGCCTGCTCTCCTCTGCAACTTCTCTTCCCGCCATCTTCCCATTTGTGCCAAGCCTGTTCCTCCCCAAGGCCTTTCCACATAAATTTTCCCTGTGTCTCAAATCCTATGTTTCCCAGTGACCACCTGGCCTCTGCCTAAATGTTAGAGACTTCTATCATTTTCCATCATTGTCCATTGCTCCACCTACTTCTTGCTGCACGTGATTTATTGGTAGTTATTACTCACCACTGTTTTTCATGTGCCTACAATGCCTGGCACATCTAATAAAAAGTTGCTGGCTAGCTACGTGAGTATATACTTTATTTCAACTATAATACCCCAATTAGACTGAAAAGTCTTTGCAAAGACAATTCTTAGTCCTTGATTTTACCACACAAGAAAATTGGCACATTATTTGTACTCTTTGGATAGAATAGAATGAACTGAACAAAACAAAGCATTTTTCCTGCTTTTGATATTGACTGTAATTTGAATGTATCCATTAATGCAGCTTAAAATGATGAAAAATAACTGGTGGAATTGGTGAACTGCATATTAAAGTGATAGAAGAAATGAAAGAGCTTACCATGTGAAGATTTTTTGAAATTTTCATTTTAAATGGAAATTGAGAGATTCTCTTATAAGGTTCTCTAATACTATGAATGGGTTGATTCAGATCAGTTTCAACAAAACACTGTTTAGAAGAATTTAAAAGAGATAGTTTAGGTCAAGTGAAAGAAGTACAAGGATGCCCCAATTATCAGATATTATCCAGGAATAAAACGTTCCACATGTTAGTTTTCAAATCACTAAAATGTAATCCCGTGTATGTGCCAAAATTTACATTTAGGAGGTTGTTTTTCTGACATACTCCCCTACTCTTTTGGGAAAAAATGCTGAAGTAATAACACTCCTTCCTGAAAATAGTCATCACTGAATATTTTGGTGCCACACAAATTTCCTTATTTTAAGTGTGCACCACATTGCCACTCTAGTTCTCTCTTTTTTATAGTTGCTTTAAATCCTAGCCCTTCTTTCCATTAGCACTTTATTCTGATGGTAGCAGCTTTCATTATGTCAACTGATTTTCTACACCTGATAGCATGGGTGAGTTTCTCAGAACAGTGCCTGAATAATATACGCAATTGTCACTGGAATTCTAACCTCTGGGCAACTGAGATATTATGATGGTGGTAGAAATCATAAAATTCAGTACGTTAAAATTATGGTGTTGATGAGGACTTTTATGATGTCTTTTGCTACTTTAAAGGTAACTTGCACAGTATCCTTGGTCTGTTGGATGATTGACCTGATGGTCTGATTAGCACTGGTGGTACTTACTGTTATTCTAATAATAGCATATTGAAGATATATGTCATATTTAGGATGACGTTCGGTCCCCATTTTAATGCCTATTTTCTCAGTGTAATTCTTAGCACTCCATTTGCTCTTAAAAGTTATCCAGTCCTGACAATAAATTAAGCATTCACCCTATACATAATACATTTCAAATAATTCACAAAGTGCTAGATTTTTTTTAATCAGCTCGGAAAGGTGCAATTTGAAATTGGAAAATAGAACTCAGATAAGGGAATTTTTAATGATGGCATCAGAAATATACTTAATGAAAAAATATGCTCAGTGTATTAAGCAAAAAGAAATAAATGTGAGTTAAGGAAAAAAAATTTTCCAATATTTAATATTTAACTGTATATCTCTTCTAGGGGAAACTTTGGCAATTTATATAGTATTCCCAATATATATGTGTCATGAATAAATCTATTCACCTAGACTTGAAGTGGAAAAATATCCCACTTTTATTTTTTGAAAAAACATCTATAGACTTAGAATATAAAACAGTGTCATGACTTCTGCACAGAAAAATAAACTCATTAAAAGAAAAGACATCCTACTTATTGGGAGAAAATATTTGCATATCATACATCTGACAAGGGACTAACCTCTAAGATCTATCAAAGACCTCATCAGCAACAAAATAATGAAAATAAAATAAAAATAAAAATGGAAAGAAGAGCTAAATAAACACTTCTCCAAAGAAGACATCCAGATAACAAACAGGCACATGGAAAAATGCTTATCATCACTTATGATCAGAGAAAATCAAATGAAAACCATTATGAGATACCATCTCATACCTGTGAGAATGACCCATATCAAAATCACCAAAATCAAGTGTTGTTGAGGATATGGAAATAAGGAACCATCTAACACAGTTAGTAGGATATAGATTAACTTAGCCCTTTTGGAAAACATAGCCCTTTTGGAAAACAATATAGAGATTTCTCAAAATATTAAAAATAAACTTACCATGTGACTTAGCAATTCCAATCCTAAGTGCCTACCTGCAGATTGCAAAAACACTAATTTGAAGGGGGTATATGCACTCCATGTTCATCTCAGCAGCATTTACAATTGCCAAATTACAGAAACAACCCATGTGCCAATGACAAGTGAATGGATAAAGAAGTGTTATATACACACAATCAAAATAAAAGCATGAACTCTCATCATTTGTGATGAGATAGATGGATAAAACTGGAGGGGATCATGCAAAATGAAATAAGACGAAAGAAGAATACCAGATGTTTTCACTTATAGGTGGAGAATAGAGAAACAAAACACAGGGTCAGACAAAACCAAACCAAAAACAAATTTTGGAAATCTGACTATAAAATCGAGGCTGTGAGAAGGTGAGGGGGCAAATGCAGAACAAAATGTAGAGAGACCCAGTGCACTCTTGTGGTGGCCTACAGGTGACACGGTGGTGGGTTTTCTGTGGTAACATAAGTCTGAAGTGTAAAGGTGTGACTCTGTTGCTCTGAGTTATACACAGTATTATATCCCAATGTTATTTCAATTACAAAAAAGAAGAGGAGACAGTCAGTAGAATAAGTTTGTTTTCTTGACAGTAAACAAATATCTGAAGTGCCCATAATTTTCGTGCAAAATAAATGTAAATGTCAAATTTGGGTCTTAAGATAGATAGGCAAATCTATATTTTGTTGTTCTACTAGATGTCTAAATTAGGCAGTTTATTTTTACATTTCTGCCTGTTTGGCCAGTAATTGCTTAGTTCATATTGCTTAATATTCTGAAGACTTGTGGTCTTTTGGAAAGATTGAGTAGCATATGAAAGCACTTCAGGATACAGTCTCCTTCATGGTACATTTGCTTCAAGTTTTATTTGGTCTTTTTTTTTTTTTTTTTTTTTTTTTTTTTTTTTTTTTTTTTTTTTTTTTTTTTTTTTTTTTTTTTTTT
The DNA here is from genome assembly GCA_004024945.1 of Uropsilus gracilis. Lineage (NCBI taxonomy): Eukaryota > Metazoa > Chordata > Mammalia > Eulipotyphla > Talpidae > Uropsilus > Uropsilus gracilis. The sequence goes on from PVHY01002758.1 coordinate 47,934, forward strand.
TTTTTTTTTTTTTTTTTTTTTTTTTTTTTTTTTTTTTTTTTTTTTTTTTTTTTTTTTTTTTTTTTTTTTTTTTTTTTTTTTTTTTTTTTTTTTTTTTTTTTTTAGTGAATTGCAATCCATAACCTTGTTCCCAGGAAAATACTTTCAGGATTTTAGTAGCTTTGGGTTCTAAAACAATTAGCTATAACCTTTCCAAACAAGTGACAGTGAAAGTTCTTGGGATATTTTCCCAAGTTCTGTTCAGTGAATCCAGCATGAGGAAAGAGTGCTTATGACAGATGATGGTTATCAGGCATGTCAAAGACTGGTTTATAAAGGGAACACGTTTATGTGTAAATCTAAATGAAACTGAATAACAGAGAGAACATGGAGATGGAAAATGCCTCAGAGTCTAGATCTTCTGTGGTCTAGTCTGTGTGAGCCAGCTAATGCCCAAAGAGTCACTGGTATCATTGAGTTTCTGGAACTGGAAGGTAGGGGATCTGGATTTCAATCCACAGTGAATTCACTTGCATATCATGGATGGCATCAAAGAGGTACTAGAGTAGTCTGAAAATGGACTGCCCTTCCAGCCTCTCCCAACAGTACATAACCTCAATAAAAGTCTTTCAAATGTCTTTAAATGTTTTAAGAACTGGATTTTTACAGTTTTGTTGGACATTATGAATCTATAATTTGTCTTTTAAAATTAAGTCTCCTGGAAAGACAACAGGAGGTTGACTCTGCATGGATTGGGGTTGCCAAATATCTGAAGACCCACTGGATGGAGAGAGCATGGCATTTTGTTGAGGACTCCAGTAACTTCCCAGAGGGAAACTCCTACAAGCCCAACCTGACCACATCGCTGAGGCTCAATATTCATATACCACCAAGTCATCCCCTAGGATGCTAGCAAAGTGAGTTATAAGTGTCTCTGTTTCTCCCACTCCAGCCAGGAGCATAAGAGACCCCCCAGTCCTCCCTCACCCCCCCCCCACATAACTGAACTACCATGAGTCTTCTTGTGAGAAGGAGGTGATGGGCTCCAGTCTGTTTAATATCCCTGAAGTATCCATATGGAACATTCTAGCAGGCAGTGGAAATTATTTTTTCTGAAATTAGAGAGGTTGAGGCTACTATAGAACAACTGGGAGTTTCCTGTGAGTAATTGGTGACCCTGGTAAACTAGTTTTGATAAAGAGGTGGGGTGCCATGAAATGTGAGAGTGCTAGTAGGCACAGACTGCTCTTTAAAACATTATCCAGTAAAAAGAGAGAGTTTAATAAGGTAGTTGGAGAGAAATGGTACCTCAGGTACATGTGTGTTGGACAAAGGAAGTTGTCTGAGGAGAAAGGTTAAGGCTATGAAAGAGATTTTTCTGTTCTTTTTATGGATATTTTTCTTCCTACTCATTGGTAAATATCTGTCTCAGGGATGGGTACAAAGGTGAGATAGAGGTGAATACTGTCTAAAATGAGTGTATCTTTTAACAGAGAGTTACACACTACACTAGAAATTCCTATTACTGCCCGCTGGGAGGTAACTCCCATGGCAATGTGGAGTTTTTTCTATTTTGTTCACTGCTGTATTCCCCAGTAACCTAAAATAATGCCTGTCACAGAGTAGGCATTGAATATACGTTGAGTAAATAAATTGGCTGTTTCAGCAGAAAGAGACTAAACTTCAAGAAAATGACCTTTCTTCTTAGTTTTATCAGAAGTAGTTCTTTTCTGTAATTAGGGCAAGGGAAGCTTACAGAGAATTGAGATATATAGGTCAATATAAATTTTAAAAAGATAATAAAGTTAAAAGGATTATTGACTAACAAAGATTATCTTTCCCAGCAGAACTTGTTAGGAAAATACAAATAGTATTTTTCATAGAATGATTGTGAGGATTTAAAAATGTAAAACATTTACATGGTAGAGATTTATCTCAATTTTAGGTCCAGGTTTCCTGAATAATGGAGTAAGAAAGAATGAAGAAAATGTGTCTAATTTTCAGAATAGTAGTAAATAAGGTTCACATCAGCTTGCTACCTGTTGCTGGGGTGGGGAAGTGGAAGGCCTGGATGGAGGGAGAAAGAGAAAGAAAGGAAAGGAAAGGGACAAGAGAGAAGGAAGAACGAAGAAGGGAGGATGGATTATAGATGGTGTTTAAGTTCTTATAAGCATTAAAGAAACACTAAAACAAAAAAGTCACCTGGCGTATATCATATCAAAATTGTTATGATCATGCTACAAATTGTGTTTTTCTGTTTAGTTGCAAAATCATAAAATAGATGAATCATTCAGTACTAATTACTGCCATCAACATGAGACATTCCAAAGGACTTAAACGTACAGTACAAACTGATGAAAGAGTTAGAGTGCTGTGGGGTTGAGATTCTACACCCTGATGTTCCATTCAGGGAGACTGTTAAAAAGAAGCACTTAATTCTCTCCTCACCCTAACCCCAACTTGCTAAGTAGCAGTCACTGATGTTGGGAGAGTTTGGATGCCTAAGTGGATTTGCAACCCTTGAACCTGCAGTATGTGGGGGGATTGCAAAAATGCATATCGATTTGAAATTGCTGTCTCTGTCTTGAAATGTAGAAATTTCATACATAAAGTGAAAACAGATATAATTTGGACTTCATAAAAGGCAGATTGTGTCAACTAAGTGCCAACCCTTCCTTCCGGAAGGTTTGGACAATAAAGTTGAGTAGAAATGAACACTCATCATTGCTCCTAATTAACAGTTTTGATTTGTGTATTCTAGAATGGGGTTGAATTTAGAAACCTTTTATATTGGTTTTATGTATCTCACATAAACCACAGACTTTAAATCAACCTTATTTATGAAGAAGGAAAACAGCTAAAATTCCTAAAGGAATCACCACGGGATCTTGGAAATTTTGACTTAAGGATCTATGGACCATCAGGTGTGACATCCTCTTCCTTGGATGTGACTCGTGTTTAGGGGGAGGGAATTTCAGAGAAACTTCATCTCTAGTGCCCTAAAAACGGGTCCATTCACCAGTGATGACGATCATGATTTTGAGGACTATCTCTGCATTGCTTTGTGACCCGATCTGTGCTTTTTCTGTCTTCTCACTAAATATGAATTTACCTTTTTTTAGTCTCCTATATACCATTTTGTGTGTCTTCACTTACTTCAAACTAAATTGAGAATTGTACCCTTTCCCTTTGCGAGAGGAACACCAGCATGTCACCAGTCCTGCATTGTTTTAGCGAGAACAAAAGCAAAATGTTCCACAATTACTTGCTTGTAGCTACAAAGCATATTTAAGGAATAAAAATCTTCGTTAATTGCATGAAGGAAAAAAGGATTGTTTTGAAACTCTTCTGATCACCGTGCATAGACTTCATTGTAAGCTGACACTAAAGAGCTCCCATTATGATCTGTATATTTTGGTGCCAGAAGGTTTTTTCTTATGCTAAATTATTAAGTTCTGTCAGCTGCTGGGCTGTCATATAGAGATATAGTAAATCACATTATATTTTGTCATGGTTTACACGGAGCAATAAATTTGGGAATAAAGATCAAAGTAGCTCTACAATCACATCTGAGTGTAGGAGGGATGTTTCACTTGTAGAAAACTGATTTAGGTGAAGCTGTTGCAGTTCTTGTGTGAATTTAAAATGAATTTGGGTATTTGGTTGAAAGTGAATGAGGATCAAATCCCAAAATGACTTTCCATTTTTGTATTTAGTCTAGGGAAGTTACTTCTAACACCTAGTTGCATGACTTGAATTAGATAAATAATTCATTCTGAAAATGGTGGACTCAGGGAAAATTTTATTTATATATAATTATTTTCATGGTTAAGTAGTATATTACGTGATCGTTTTAACTGGGATTTTCAAGTATCATATAATTTATTAAATACTCTTATAGTAACACTGACTCCTTGGGATAATGTTTGCTTTTTACTGTATCTAAAACCATTGATGATGGTATTCATCAATCAGAAAAGACAAACATTTCATTCATGGCAATATGGATGGAGCTAGAAGGAATCATACTAGCAGAAATAGGCCAGAAAGAAAAAGAGAAATACTGGATGGTCTCACTTATATGAGGGATCAAAGGGAAAACGAACAGATAAGAAAAGCTTAAAACTAACTCTCAGCAAAACTGAAGTATAGAGCGTGAGGTGGGGGGGTGCGAAGCCAGAGTGGGAGGGGCACAAAAGACTAAAACAATGGCCCATGGGTAATAAGGTGGTGGGAGAACCCTGGGGGATGATGTAAATTGAAACAAATAATAAAAATAAATGAAAATAAAATCTAGGGGAAAAAATTGGCAGTAAACCAACTTAAGGTCACTAAACAACCTTCCTTACTTGGATGTTGCTGGTCTTTGCTGTGTTCCCATAGGAACCCTTTTGGGTTATCAAAGTTGATAATACTCAATTATTTAAATACCTAACCTCAACTTGTTGGACTCCTTTCCCAGAGAAGTTACAAGAAGTGATGTCATACAGAAGTGTAAGGAGAAATGATGTGCTTTAAGATTATGGTCCCAATTAGCAAAGTGCCCTCAGTCATCTGCTCTGTGAACTAGAAGAGCAGTTCACAGACCCCTAAGTGATACCAGAAGCAACAGGAGAGCTTTCGATGCACCTTCCCAGACCACAGAATCATCCTAGCAATTGAGGTTCAGTGGTTTTAGAATCTCAACATATTTTCTTGCCTTTCGTTCTGGTGCCATCTTTCTTCCTTCATTATAATCCTGTTTGGAGAAATATTTTTTAATGTTTTAGCCCATTAGCAGACATGTAAGCCCTGCAGCATTATTTCTCAAGTTTTTTTTTCTTGTTTTATTTTTAATCTCCCATTGTCATTCTTTTATTAATTTTTTTCCTGAAATCAAGAATATTTATGCTAATACCATCATAAATTAATCTGACATTAGACATAACTAGATCACCCAAAACATGAATCTCCCATTTTAAATTGACTCAGAATAAAGTGTAATTGGGATATGAGAATGATAGCCGGTAGGACTGATTTGGGCTTGAAAGAAAATAGGCCAGTTGGGGAACCTGTGCCTCAATTAGGGTGTTCAACTATGAGGAACATTTAGCAGGGATACTACTTCCTCATTGCAAGAAATAAACAGAGTTTAAAGATAATAATAATATAGCATATCCAGTGGGGTTGAAAGGCAGACTATCTTGGGGGTTCTCTGTGCAGGACCCAATCTCCTCTATCTGGCCTTTCCTTATGTCCTCTGATAATGCTTTCATGCCTCATAAACCCCGTGTGCCCAAATTGGGTACACTATTTCAGAGAATCACTGTGAAAAACCAAATGGAAACAGTTCGCAGATTGTGACCTGAGGCTGTGTTTGCCACTATTGTGGGAGGAATCTGGCGAGGTTAAAGCTACAAAGCGAGTGCTCGATTTCTATTCCTGCTGCTCCAACCTTTCTTGGGCAGCTTAGAATGGACCCAGTCACTGAAGTTAGGTGGGCCAGGCTGACAGTTTGGGAGTTTGCCTCCCAGGAGCATGCATGAACGAGCATGTGGCTTACACATTCATCACCTCCTGGACTGGCCTTGTGCCTGAAGAGATGATGTGGTCATGGTCTGCATCTTCTTTCCTTCTCGCCACCTGTACTATTCTCCAGGCTGCTGCCTGGGTTGCCGCCAGTTGTAGATCCATGCTGGGATTTGAATGGAGTCCAGAATCCCAGTCTTGTTTGTTGGAAGCCTTGTTCCGTCCTTGTTAAGTCTCTGATTTTTCTGACAAAGTTGGAAATGGCTCCCTGTTTTAGGCAAGGCATCTAGACACTAGAGATAAAGAGCTGGAAGTGATACCACCAACATGGTTTTAAAGTTATGACTGGATTTAAAATAGGAGTGGTGCCTGAAGGAAAGAACAGATGGTATCGGGTAATTCTTACTTAAAATTAGTTCAAGATCAATAAGCATTGTCAGAGAGGTGTTTGGAAAACCAGGAGGGAATAATGTGATGAATATTGTGGAAGTCGGAAACTTTAATACAAAGTAACTCAACAAAAGCAATGTTAATCCTTTGAGAAAGCAGTAAAATACAGACTTTCTGGGTGACTGATCAGAAAAATAGGGGGGGGGACAAAAATAGACACAAAGTGGGAGATATGAGTGCTGGAAAATACACTATAATGAATAACTATTCCTATAAAGTTGAAAATCTGAATAAAATGGGCAAATTACTAGAAAACGTGATTGAATGAAGAATAGAAAACTCTAATACTTCTATAGATATTAAATCAAGCATGTAGTTTTCAGTATTTAATCAAAGGAAACATTGGGCTCAATGATTTTGTGCTCAGTTCTCATCAAACTCAAGGAACAGATAGTTCCAATAATGAAATAGGAAGGAAAATAATTTCCTATCTGAGGAAAGAAAAAGGAAATATTCCCCTTCCACTCAAGGCCAGTATAATCTTGATATGAAAGTACACCAGGGACAGTAAAATAAAATTACACATTGGTCTCATGTTTAATTTTAAGTGTAAAATTTCCTACAAAAAATTAGAAGCAGAATGTAGCAATATATAAAAAGGATTGCAACTTTGCTGGATCTAGTGCAGAAATTCAAGGATAATTCAATGTTATAAATCCACTAATATAGTCCATTGCAGCACCAGATGAAGGAAGAGACTGCATATCATCATTTCATATGAAAAAGCATTTGGCAAAAACTGTCCCTACCTGTGATAATCTTGAGAAGCTAAGAATCTTAACTTAATAAAGAATATCAATCAGTGTTGTTGCAAATAGTGATTGCACTCATATGTGGAATATAGAGAAACAAAGGAACAGACAAAACTAAACCAAAACAAATCCTAGAATTAATATATGAAAAACAATTGCACTTTTATATACTAGCAGTGAACATTACATAATAACAAAATTAAGAAATCCAGCTAAAAATAATTGAATGCTTAAGAATAAAATTTACCCAAAACAAACAAACAAAAAAACTACAAAATTCCATAGAAAAAAATTAAAGGAGACCTTAAGTAAATGGAAAGACATCTTATTTGTAGATTGGACAGCTTAATATTGACAATCCCAGTACTTCCTAAATAGATCTACTGTTTCAATAATCCCTATCAAAATCCTAACTGCCCTTTTCTATAAACCAGCAAGCTGGTCATAACATTCTTACATAAATTTAACAAATTCTTCTGATATAACTGGATATACATGTGCAAAAGAATGAAATTGGACTCCCACCTCACAACATGCAAAAATTAAAATGAACCATAGACCTAAATGTGAGAAGTAAAACTGTGTAAAACCCTTTGAAGAAACAATAAAAGAAAATTAAGTTTTTTTCTTTTTTTTTTTAGTTTATTTATATCTATATTTCACATCATTGTAATCCCCAGGGTTCACACCCCTCCTCCCCTCCCTGGCCTCTCCAGCTGATCCCCACCTCCCCGTTGTATACTTTTGTTTGGTTGTACATATATTAGTGAAACCAGTTGGTTTCTGTCTTTTTCTTTCTGACTTGTTTCTGCTAATATGATTTCTCCTAGGTACATCCATGTTTCCATAAAATCGTCAAATTTGGCATTTTTAATTGATGAGTAATATTCCATTGTGTATATATACCACATCTTTTTCATCCATTCATCTGTTTGGGGACATTTGGGTTGTTTCCATGTCCTTGCAACTATAAATAGTGCTGCAGTAAATATCCAAGCACAGGTGTCCCTCTGTACAAGCACTGAGGTCTCCTTTGGGTAGATTCCCAAAAGAGCGATCACTGAGTCAAATGGTAGTTCCATTTTCATTAGTCTGCGGGTCCTCCATACTGCCTTCCATAGTGACTGGACGGTTTGGATTCCCACCAGCAGTGTAGGAGTGTTCCTTTCTCTCCACATCTGTGCCAGCACTTGTTGTTGCTGCCTGTTTTTTTGAAATGGGCCATTCTTGCTGGTGTGAGGTGATATCTCATTGTGGTTTTGATTTGCATTTCTCTGATTGCTAGTGAAACTGAGCAGTTTCTCATGTGCCTGTTGGCCACTTGTATTTCCTCACCCCATTTTTTGACTGGGTTTCTTGTTTTATCTTTGCTAAGTTGTGTGAGTTCCTTGTGGATCTTTGTTATCAATCCCTTATCACTTTTGTGGAGGGCAAAAATTTCCTCCCATCCAGTTGGGTTTCTTTTTGTTTTTTTCTGTTGTCTCTTAAATTAAGTTCTAAAACACATAGAAGAAAACACGAGTAAATTACATGCCACTGGATTAGGCAACGGAGTTTTTGATATAACACCACAAGCACAAATGATAACAAATAGAGAAACTGGGCTTCATAGGATATACCGTTTTTGTGCTTTAAAAAACACTATCATGAAAGAATAAGAGCAACCCAAAGACTAGAAGGAAAAGTAGCAAAACCCATCTACTTGTTAGTTTCCATACTATAGAAAGAACTCTGAAGTCTAACAATAAAAAGAAAAATAACTCAGATTTATAAGTGGGGAAAGGATTTGAATGTATATTAATCCAAGGAGGATATACAGTTGACCAAGAAGCACATTAAGAGTATTCAATATCATTAGTCACTAAAAGAACATAAATTTAAACTATAAGACATCTGTTTCATATTCACAAGGATAGCTATAATAAAAAAGATGGAAATTAGCAAGTTGAGCAAGAATGTGGAGAAATTAAAACTCTTGTGCTTTGCTGGTAGAAATAAAAATTGGCACAGCAATTCTGGAAAATAGTCTTTAATGGTTCCTCAAACTTTTAACATGTAGTATCAGACTGAGTAATTCCACTCCTAGGTCTAATTCAATGAGAATTGAATGGTACAAGATTGTTTATAGCACCTTTATTTATTATCAAAAGGTGGAAATAGCCCAAACATTCATAAAGTGATGAATGAACAAACAAAAGGTTGTATAGTCAAACAATGGAATACTATTTGACAGTGAAAACAGATGAAGTACTGGTGCGTTTCCAATGTAAATAAATCTGAAAAATATGCTAAGTGAAAGAAGTCAGTCACAAAGGGGCCACACATCTCTGACTCCATGCACATGAATTGTCCAGATTAGGGAAATTCATAAACACAAATGGTAAATGAGTAATTTACCTTCAATGACTTGGAAAGAAGGAAAATGAAAAGTGGCTGCTAGTGGAGATGTGGGATTTCTTTTCGAGGTGCTGAAATGTTTTGGAATTTATAGTGGCAATAGTTATACTTTCTATGAATATGCTAAAACCACTCAATTGTACAGTATAAAAGTGTAGACTTTATAATATGTGAATTATATCTTGCTAAAACTGTTATTAAAACTAGGAAGTCTGACCGTGTTAAGTGTAGAACTAAGAGAACTCTTACACACTGTGGTGACAGTATAAAATGTTCCTTTGGCTAAACAGTTTGGCATTATCCTCCATAGTCGAGCATTTGATTTATGAGCCATCAGTTTAACTCCTTAGCATATGCCCTGGAAACTCACAAATATGCACCAGAAGACATGTTCAGGAATGTTCACAGCAGAATGTATCTTACAGGAAAAAACTTGAAGAGTTCAAATGCTCATTAGCAGAAGATTGAATGATTATGATCTGTTCACACAATGAATATTCTGAAGCAGTGGAATTCACACACTGAATATTCTGAAGCAGACGAAATATTAACAATGAATCCTAGAAACAATGTTATGTGAGAAGCAGCAAGTTTCAGGAAATTACAAAGAGAAAGACTAGAAAATTTAAAAATAGTAAACCTAATATATTAGAGATGCCTACTCACATATCTGATAATTTTTAAAAACAGGGTAATAAAATTCTGGACAGTGATTTTTTTCTTAGGAGTCGGGATAGAATGGAGTCAAAAGAAAACACTGGCATTCACATCTGAGGCAAATAGCTTCATGCACTCAAAGTGAAAGCATGAATAAGAAAGAGTAACTAAAATTGACTGCAGAGATTAATTTTGATAGTGAACGTGATTGATAGTCTGACTCTAGATTATTGGAAACTCACCTATCATAACTTCTCTTGTTTCCACTATCCATATATATACATATATATATATATAGTTAAAAAAAAAAAACCCATGTCTTAAACCTCAACATTAGTCAATTCACCTCCAAGATTTCAGCCTATCAAGTTCTCCTTTTGATCACTCTTGCCTTACCTTTATTTTCCCCCACTTCCGCACACATAAAGAAGTCTTTGTCTTGCTTCCAGTGCTTACTCACCACTCTGTGATCCTTTGCCATCTTGAACTTTTACCGTTCCTATGAGATAAACCTCATTCCTGTTTAATCTTTGTTGTCCACTTTATCTGCACGTTATACAATAATACCCTGGAAAGTTAAATAATGTGTCCATGGTCACACCACCCATGTGGTTTAACATCAAAGTTCATGATCTTAACCACCACTCTCTACTGCTTGCCATTGGCAGCAGTTGTTTGAATAGTCAATCAAAGTAACTTGAGTTGATGAACAAGCCAGAATGGTGATGGGAAAAATTCATCTATACAACCACAAGACTAAGCAAAGACCTCCAATGTTTTGCAGGATTAATGGGGCATAAGGCATGTTTTGTACAGACATCATACCTATTGTTAAACATTTCCAGTATTATTTTTAAATGAACTGGAATATTAAGTTGACCTCAGTGATGGAAACCCATATAAGCTCTAGCACAGTTTCAATTAGAAAGAATTAACAAGTAAATCTTAAAAGACTATCCTTTCAGCACCTATTCCAAACTTCCAGGTTATTTAGCAGAGGATATAGAGCTTTGTAAGTATTAAGATTTACTGCTTTATACTGAACTGCCTGCAAATCTAACATGGCAACTTCTTGTAAAAACATTATTTCATAAATGTTCCAATTAAAATTGGTTACATTCTTTTTTCTCATACAAATGTGCAGGAAAAAAAACTGGAAACATTTCTAAAGTATTAAATAAAATATCCATGGGATTTGTGAGTATGCTGAACAAGGACATCTAACTCCTACATCCAACGCTTACATGAAATAATTATTACATGAGTAATTCAATTGACATTATTTGATCATTGGACAGTGTCAACACTTTTTGATATTTGAAGAAATGTATTTGAGATTTTCTATTTGCTTCCTAAAAGTACTATACCAGCATATGTGCCAGTCATGCATTAACAAGTTTTTTAATTTGTATATTAAGATGTTAAAATTTGTTAAATATAGTAGTCATTTTCCTTTAACATTTATCAAATCATGCAACATTAGATTTTGGTGTTAAGCTTAATAGTAGCAAAGACATAAAAATATTACAGAAGGTAGAGATTGTTAAAAAAATTAATTGGCCCCATTTACATTGGCTCTTTGATGATAAATTCCTTTTTGCACATCAGAGAATAGTTGCTTCTTCCCTAGAGCAAAGTAAAGTTTTTTTTTCCTCCCTCATTCTCTTCAAGTTTGTATTTCTGCCCAAGTAATAAATGAGTTTCAGTTTCTGTGGCCTCTGCTTCAGAGAGCTTCTCTGAGGGTGAGCTTTTGAAATATGATTAGATCTTAATTCTTAAACTATTCCCATAAGCTTGTTTCACAGTTTGCTTTCTTATTCAGTGAGTGGGGTGAGTGGAGTAGAAATTCATGTAAAACTTATGTGATCATTTATGGGTGTTAGCCATATAAATAAATATATATGTTGCAATGATGAGAAAATTAGTCCTTTTGAATTACAGTGAGGGTAGAAAATCAACTCTTCCACATTATTCTTTAGGTTATCTAGCTCATTAAGTAAATCTTACTTTAGTCCACAGTATTGACTGTAGTTATGAAATCAGGATAGAAAAAAATGTGTTTAATTGAACTCAGCATATTCAGAAATAGGGCCCAGTTCTGGCTTGCAGTTACTTTTACTGTGAATGGGTTCACCTATTCTACAGAATTTACTGAGTAGATACTTAGTGCTATAGAGAGTGGTATCTCAATTCTTTTCCAGAACTATCCAGTTCCTTGCTTCTTTTATAAAGGATGTGACTTTCCCATAGGATTTTACAAAATGAATAGTAATGACAAAAGGCAAAACACTTGGTGTTCCAAATACTAGCATTTTATGCTGGGTACAGCAACTATCTAAAAAGACTCAACCAATTTTCTAGAAATGAATTAAAACTGAAGTCATTACATGTGAAACAGTGGCATTTGTAGACATTTTGCTATTTTTAGATTAGTTTGCCATTTTCTCAAGTTGCAGTTTATATACTATGATGTAAGGGAACAAGAATTTATAGTGCCCTTTCTCTTAATGATTGTATCAAACTGAGAACTTGTCCTGGACTCAGATTGAGATTCAGAAGTGTTAGGGTTTAACTGCAGAAACTTTATCTCATTCATATTTGTGTCCTTACCTGGAACATGGTAGATGTTTAACAGATGTTCTCTCACTTTCTGACATTCCTCAGCCCCAACTGTATGTTTCAAGAAAGAGCTTTGAAATTACAAATGGGTCATCAGAGGTCTTCTAAAGAAATAGTCATCTACCTGCTAATCCTCATTGAAGTGATTGATTTGTAGTGTCTTAAACAATTTAGTATGATCAAATCAAGGATGGATTAACCCTTTTCTCAACATTCAGTTCAATAAACATAAGTGCCCGATGACTGAAAAGCACTATGAATATTTCATTAAATGAATAACAAATAGAAGCTTTATTTACTACATTAATTTTTAATCCAATCTGAAAGTCAAAGGAAGTGGGAGTTAAAGTAAAGGTGTTTTTTTTTTTTTTAACCCTATTGATGTTCTCTTGAGTAAGCATAGTGACTTGCAAAGCATAGTTATGTATAATCTCTTAGGTTTTTGTCTTTTTAATTAATAAAATTTTATTATTTAATATGTTTAGAAAAAGTTATCACTATACTTGCATTTGAAAACTATTTTCTCTTCTAAATTGATACTAAACTATCTTAAAATATCTTTAAAATTATGTTTTAATCAACTTTCTTAAATTATTTATCTTGAAGTATCTTTAGATACTTCATGACATAGAAAATATATACATGAAAAATAGTGTTAATACCTTCTTCTATAAACATGAATGCTCGATTTCCATTTTTCTTACAAACTATCTTTTATCTCTTAGGGGAGAGAATATAGTAAAGTATTCCATATTTTAAAAATACAAACTTTCCACCTTTCCTTTAATGTACTGTGTGGGGATGAAGAAATAGAAGGCTATTTTTTGCTCATAAAACTATCAACCCATAAATGCTTTTTCCATTAATTCATTAACCAGCTTTTTTCAAAGCAACTACTAAGAACAAAGCAATGATACCCAAACCGCAAACTGTTTATAATCCTTTAGGAAAGATAAGATACACTTTCAAAAGACTATAGTATAGAGCAGCTTAGCATATTACCAGAACTGTGAATACAAAAGGAGGAAAAGCCATATTGCCACTAAAGGTTATGAGAAAAGAAAACTCGCATTTGAACTGGTCTTTGTACACTGTGATTAAAGAAGAACATGATGGCAGAAGGGTGGAAACTGTAAAGAAAAAAATAGAAAACTCCGTTAATCCACATTAGAATATGTTTATTGTTTGACTCTACAGTTATTGCTTACATTACATATTGGTTTTGAAGTATATCTGTGAGTAGAGTAGACAAAGATATCTCAAGATATAAAACTTCAAAAGTTTTATGAGTGTCAGGCTAAAGATCTTGCATTTGGTAAATACGATTCTTCAGCAGAGAAATTACTAATAGAATTCAGAGTAGATTAAAGACTGGCTAAATAAGGAGGCACAGTGGCAACTCGGGAGAACATTGTGGGCATGAGGTTGAGAAAGAGCTGAACTGGGTAAAGCAGAAGAAATGTTAAGAACCATTTAATTTGTACCTATTTGCAAGGACAATACACGAGTTCTTTCCTTGTTCTCTCATCTCCCCTTCTTCCAAAGGAATAAGATTTTTGGTAGCACCTGCTGGCCAGAATGGAGACTACATTTTCCAGGCTCTTTTGCATCGCAGTGTGACCTTGGGACCACATCCTGCCCATGGAAATCCAAGTGTGGTTTGGTAGAATCTGGAAATTTCCTTAGCAGACAAAGTATAGTTCACTTTTGATTATTATTTGTCCAGTTTCCATGCCGTTAGGTAAGCCTTAAGAAATGTTATGCTTTTAAACCCACAAGGGACAAAGATGTAATTGCACTGGCAACATAACCAACACAGGGACAGTGCCACTCCATCATCTTTGGGTCACCTACCTGTGACCCAAAGCCTGTGATTTAAATTATTTTCCAGAAAAATATATCATATCTGAAACTTTGCTCATAAACTCGTAAAGCCATCTGTGGACTCCAGATCAAGAATCTTCACAAAGGGGTAAAGAAGTTCAATCACCAAACACTTATTGAGCACCTATTATTTGAAGGGTACTAGACTCTGAACTTGAGGGAGGTGGGGTAGAGGGAGGGGATGGTAATGTAACACAGCTCCTACCCTACAAGTAGACAGGGTTGTAGAAATGTTGAATTTTGATGTTGCCAGAGAGACTTCTTAGGTGAAAGTGGCAACTGGAAATCAGAACAGGGCCTCAGCAAATAGAGCTAATAAATGGAAATGTGTCTTAGGGTTAGAATTGCCAGTGAGTGACAGAATACCCCAGAAAATACTGATTTAAGCCAGATAGTTTCTCTCCCAGCTTGATCCTTTAGGTCATGTTCTACTTTGGCACTGTGCCATCCTTATTGGAGGGGGTGGGGGGCATTATCTTTGGGTTTCCAACAAGGCTTATGTAATGGTGTGAAAATTGGAAAAATAAACATCAAGGTCACATATATATTGTCTCTTAAGGAAGTTTCTAGAATCTACCAAACCACACTTGGATTTACATGGGCAGGATGTGATCCCAAGGTCACACTGCGATGCAAAGGAGCCTGGAAAATGTAGCCTCCATTCTGGCAGCAGGTGCTACCAAAAACCTTATTCCTTTGGAAGAAGGGGAGACGAGACAACAAGAACTCATGAATTGTTTCTCGCAAATAGATACAAATGAAAATAAACTGTCCTTTGTATTATAATGGCAAAAACTGTTGGAAAATGAGAAGACTTCATGCTGGCCCACATACACTGTAAGGGGCCCCTCAGATCATAATATAGGAATGACTGTACTGTAGCCTGTGTGTGTGTGAAGTAGAGAGCGGACTGCATTGCTTGTCCCAGCAGACATAGTTTTCCTGCCTACCATGTCTCCCTGGGCAGAGCAGAGTCAACCTTAGATTAGAGTTCAGGGGACTTCCAGAGCGTTGGGTTGGCATCAGTGGGAAAAGCTGGTGGCTTGTGTGAGACCGCTGACTTTGCTGCGGTGAATCTGTCTGTCTACCTGAGGAATTGGTGCTTTTGTCTGCCAGCCAAAGTGTTCACCAATGCAAGTTGTCATTGATGAATTGAACAGGTTTAAAACCAGTTCGAATGGCTACTTGTTTCCACAGCTGTAGGCCAATCAATCTTAATTTCAGGGAACTTTTATTTTCAACTCACATGATGCAACACTCAACTTTTAGACATGGTGTGAAAGGAATTTAATTGCATAGCAAAGTGTTTCTAATGCAGTGCAAAGGACAGGTTTGAAGAATTGCTTTGCCCTCCTGCCATCTCTCCATGCCTTTTGTCACACATGGCACCTGCATTGATGTGAGTGGACACAGCCAACTTGTTTGCTGGTGAGCAGGGTACCTCATTCTGGCATAAGTCTCTTCCACCACTATTCCCTTACTTGTGTGCTGTGGGGGGATTGCAAGTTAGAGCCCACCACCCCCAGAGTGACCCAGTCATCTCTCCTTAGACCTAAGTGAGCTTGCTGTTGCTTTTGGTTCATACCCTATGGTTGGCCAAAGGATGGTTAGCCAGGATTTCAAGCTTGTGAGAAGGGACTGGAGATGTGATGTGACTGGGAGCCTCAGGCTTGCACCCTCTCCCCACCTCCACGGCACTGCACAGAGAAACCCCCTCTGCAGTCTCTCAACTGCTGCCATTTCTGTTGTGAAAGAGGAGCTTTGACCACAAGCCAGGTTCTAAGCCAAAATACCCCCCAGCCTTTAACAGTGACAGACCTGAGTGAAAGCTCGTAGCTCACAAACTCAGATGCTCACCTCTTAGTATAGTCGCAGTTTCTCATTTTCATCACCATCGAACTGGTAAAAACCCGGTATTTGTCGTTCCGTCATCTCAGACCTCAGTTACGCCCCCCATGCCCCAGAACAGCGTGTGAACCCCAGGGCTCTCTAGCATGGGGTGGTTGGTGAGGCCTGGGCCCTCTGATCCTGGCATCAGCTGGGTGCCACCGTCCCCTGAGACATCTGTTGCCCAGGCACTTTGACTGTTGATTTGATCTCTACTCTGCAATCCAGCCTTCCTCTTTGAAGCCCCCCTCAGACCTCCTTTCTCTTTGCTGAGACACTGGGATGCTTTGTATCTCCCTGACACTGTGGAGGTGTGAGCAGCAAGGAACAGGGGACTGCGGTCTTGATGGTCTCCTGGAAGGTGCATCCCACACAGCCCAGGCCTATCTCCAGCTGCCTGCCTGCGAGGCTAAGAACTCTGACCGCACAGCCCTGCCTCCATCTGGCACATGAGCACAACCCCGCTGCTCCTGCAGAGACCCCCAAGGGGGTTCTCTGCTGCACCCCCCCCCAGCCTTGTGCCTAAACAGGCCCTTTTCTCAGATAGTCTCCTCAGATGAATGTTTTCTCCTCCACTTCAGACTATGTCAGATTCCCACAGCCCAGAGAATTCTTTCTTATTTTCGATGAATTGTTTCCTAGTCATTCCTGATCCATGACCTTGGGCATGTTTTTAAGCCTTTCAGTCTCTCAACTTTATTTTCTAATTGTGCTTAACTCACAGAGTTTTGAGATAGTTAGATCTGTTAATATATTTAAATACTATGTCAACAGAGAAAGCGCAAAATAATATTAGTTGGTATTGTTGCTGTCATCATCATCATCATCCTCATTATCCTTTCATATCCATCTCCTTACAAAAGCCTTCTCTGAGGTGAGGTCTCCCCCAGTTTTCCCTAATAACACCCTGCACATAGCTCTTTTGTGACGTATACACTGTGTTTTATTTACTTATCTGTCTTCTTCCCACCTGTATTAAGTCCTTTACCTCTGTCAACACACAGTGCCCAACACTGAGGGAGGTTCTCAAAGTAAATGTTTGTGAAGCCATCACTGGGATATATGAGGACTTCCAGGAGGGTGGGGTGCGGGTATGTGTATGTGTCTTCTGTTGCATGTGGGTGTGAAAACTGCCCTTTTTATTTTTATAATTGCCTGGAAATCAGCCAGTGTTGGAAAAAAATATGGATGCTGTGAAAGGAAGATCTTGGGAAAATGAATGGTAGAAGTCTTGTAATGTGCAAGAGAGAGAATCCATATTTTGGTGGAGGAACATGGTTTTTTTAACCAGTTACTGTGATGTAATTTCTGCCTAGTCTTTTTTCTGGAGAAGTGTTTCATGGAGCTATGTTATTTCTTCCTTAGATATTAGATAGAATTGGCTAGGAAGTGACTTGAGTTCAAACATAGTTGTGTGTATACTAAACTCACCCCTAAGCTCTTAATACACGCAGAAATATAGGCCTCTGAGTTTCTCGTTTCTTCTTGAGATACATCTTGGTAATTTGTGTCATTAATTGCCACAAAAGAAATGTGGCAATATGTTATTCATAATATTTCCTTGTTAACTACTTTACTAATGTCTGCAGGATCTAGAAGTGATAGCCCCTTTCATTTCTGCTGTTTAATTTGTCCTCTCGTTGTTTCTAATCTGTACGTCTCGAAGTCAGTTAGTTTCATTTATGACAAAGAATCAGCTTTTGGTTTCATTAATTTTTCTCTATTGTTTTGTTATTTTCTGTTTTATTGTCTTCTACTCATTTATTATTTTCTTCTAGTTACTTTGTCTAAGATTTATTTTCTTCCTAGTTATTTGGAAGCAGTTTATATCAATTATTTTATATCTTCCTTCTTTGCTTATAAAGTAATTAAAAGCTAAAAATGAATTCTAAGCACTGATTTAGTTGCATTATGCAAATACCAGACTTCCATTTTCATTGACTTCATTTTCTTAGTTGTCTTTGTGATCTCTTCTTTGGTTCATAGAAAATAGCTTTATATTTTTTATTTTCTACGTTTGAGTCCTATCATATACATTTCTGTTATAGGTTTCTAATTTGATTTCATTATTGTCAGAGACTATCCTTTGTATGAGTTCTAGCCTTTAAAAAATTATTGAAATTTGTTTTATAATCTAGAATATAATTTCTTGATTTTTAAGTCATGTTGATTGACAGCATTTTTCATATCATCTTTATCCTTATTAATTTTCTATTGTATCAGCTCCTGAAAGGAGTATTGATGCCTTCTCAATCATAGTTGCATATCTGCATTTTTTTTTCAGTTTTATCAGTCCTTGCCATATGTATTCTGAAACACTTGAAATTAAGTTCAAACGTGAGGATTGTGATATCATTTTCATGAACTGAATTTTGAAATGTATCTTTTTCTTTTTTCTCTGATATGCTGTTTTGTTCTGAAATCTACCTTGATATTTGTGTAGCCACTCCATCGTGATCACTGTTTGCATGGTACATCTTCATCTTTTTTGTGTTAATCTTTTAAGTACAACGTGTTTGTCTGAAAATGCCATGTAGTTGCACCTTATTTTTAATCCAGTCTGACAGTCTTTACAATCTTTGTCATTTAGATGAAAGTTTAAAAACTGTTAATATTTAATGTAATTACTGGTATTGTTGGATTTTAGTCTGCTGTTTTGCTCTTTGTTTTCTATTTGTCCTACATCACAACTAACTTTGTTAGTTTTCATATCTTTTACTGGATTCATTGAGTACTTTTTAATATTTCATTCTATTTCTATACCTCTTCATTATTGACTTGTTATGACCTGCATCTTTATTACAGTCTATATCCATGTGTTACCATGTCATTTTATATTTAATAAATGTTTCCATTCTCCATGCCTGTTCTATTTATACATATATTCTATTTATACATATACATATTCCAAACTCCATAGTATTCTTTTTTCTATTCTAATGATATTAATTTTTTTTTCTTTTCTCAAAAGGACATTAAGTAGCAAATAAAACTCTTGACAAGTCAAGGCAGAGATCATGGGGAAAGGAAAGTACTTTATATTTTAGTACTTTAGCAGAACATTTTTCATGCTTTATAAACAAGGTAATATAGCTATCCCTGAACCTAATCTTTCCTTCTCTGTGGTCTTGATTAGCTTCCTGGGGAGAAATTCTGGTGCTTTAAAAGAGGAGGACACTGACTCCCTTTTTGCAATAAACACTCCCCTTTTTAAAACCAGAAAGTTACCAATGAGGTTTTCCTCTTCTCCCTCCACTTGAGTATATCCTCTTTTCCACTTAAGTATTGTTTTTCATCTCCCTGAACAACTTCCTTTTAACATTTTGTATAATGTATGTCTGCTGGCGACAAATTCTCTTAGACTTTTGTTTGAAAATATCTGCATTTCATCTTATTTTAGAATATGGATCACTAAATATGAAATTGTTTTTTTCTTTCAGTACTTTAAAGATTTATTATCTTCAGGCTAGCATAGTTTCAGATGAGAAATCCTATGTCATTCTCATATTTTAAAATCTACTTTCTGGGCCGGGCATGGTGGTGCATGCCTGTAAAGCGGCAGCCTAGGAAGCCGTGGCCGGGGATTGCGGTTCGAGTCCTGCCAGGGACACATAGCGAGACCTAGTTCCAAAAAAAAATAGAGCTGGGCGTGGTGGCATGCGCCTGTAATCCCAGCTTCCTGGAAAGCTGAGGCTGGGGATTGCTTGAGTTTGTGGTACCCCAGGCAATGTGAGCTTGTGGTTCCACGAGCAAAAATAGCAAGAACTAGTTTCAGAAAAGAATGAATAAATGAATGACTGAATGATAGCAAGAACTAGTCTCAAAAAATAATTAAATAAATAAAAATAAATAAAAATCTATTTTCTCTTGCAGCTTTAAGATTTTTGTCTTTAATTTCTGTGCTTGCCATTTGGTTGTGAAGTATCTTGATGAGATTTACTTTGTGTTTATATTTTTTTATTCACTGATCTTCTTAGACTTGTAGATTTTTACTTTTCTCCTTACTGGAAAATTTTCATCTATTATGTCTTCAGTTATTTTTCCAAACCTTTCTCCTCTGGTACACAATTACAAATGCATTAGATGATGGATGTGATGTTGTCTTAGATATTGTTGAGGCAACTTTTTAATTAAATTCAGTCCTTTATCTCTCTAGCAATCATTTGTATATTTAAAATGCTATTCCTTCATACACACTCATCTTTTCATCTCATGTGCCTGATCTGCTGTTAATCCCATCAAGGGAAAACTTTTCATTCAGGTAACATATTACTGTACATGAGGTCATTTACTTCATTTCTGTATTTTTCATTTTCTCATCCTGTTCATGTTTCTGTATAAATAACTATGCTTCCATTAGCTTTTAAAAATTATTTGTCTATTAATTCTGCCATCTTTGTCATTTCTAGGTCTAATTATATTGACTGATTTTTCTCCTATTATGGATCTTCACATCTTTTATTGGATACTGCACATTGTAAAATTTATGTTTTTAAATGTTAGATTTTCTTATCTTTTTTAAAAGAATATTGGAATTTGTTTAGAAAACAGTTATTTCTGGATGACCAATTCTGATCCATTTGGGTCTTTTTTTTCCTTTTGAGTCTGTTAAACCAAATTTAAAATTAGCTTTACTCTTAAGACTAGTTTAGCCCCATGACTAAAGTGTGACATTTAGTTCCATGAAGACTCATCATTCTCGTAGTCAGAATTCAAAACTCTCAGGAGAGAGTTTGTGGATTGTTTTGTGGAGTTTTGTGGATTGTTTATCTTAAAGCTCATCAGTTTTTTTTTAATAATATCTATCTCTCTCTCTCTCTATATATATATATATATATTTCACATCATTTTGGTCCCTGGTGGTCACCTACCACCTCCCCGACCACTCCAGCTGGTCCCCACTCTCCCCTTGTGTACTTTTCATTTGGTTGACCATATATTAGTGAAACCATTTGGTTTCTGTCCCTTTCTATCTGGCTCGTTTCTGCTAGTATGATTTCTTCTAGGTAATCCAGGTTTCCATAAATTCATCAAATTTGTCATTTTTAATTGATGAGTAATACTCCATTGTGTATATATACCACATCTTTTTCAGCCATTCATCTGTTCTGGGGCATTTGGGTTGTTTCAATGTCCTTGCAATTATAAATAGTGCTGCAATAAACATCCACACACAGGTGTCCTTTTGTACCCACATTGAGGTCTCCTTTGGGTAGATTCCCAGAAGTGCAACTGAAGGCAAAAAATTGAAGGAAAACATAAACAGATGGGACTACATCAAACTGAAAAGCTTCTGTACAGCAAAAGAGACAACAGAAAAAACTAAAAGAGGCCCAACCAAATGGGAAAAAATTTTTGCCTCTAAAGCTCATCAGTTTTTACTTAGCCTTATTCAAACTTAACCCTACATAATCACAGCTAAATATCATCAACCAACTCAAGGGGAACTCATGTTGATATCAGGAACTCGTCTTTATTTAGCTTCCTCCTATCTAGTGTTCTGCCTTCACAAATCCCAGCTGCCTCAATCTTCACAAAATCCAGTCTTCATAACATATGCTATGCTCTACTTGTAGTCCCTTTCCCTATGTTAAGACCTACATCACTAATTTTTCTTGGATTTAAATCTAAGTGGGTGTCATTTTGTTGTTGTTCATATTTAAAATCTAGATGGCTTTTTAAAAGATAAACGAAGAAAATGGAACTTATGGTTGGCATCCTAAATTCATTTAAATGTATCTGAGTGCCCAAGCCTTCAGTATAAATAAGGTTGTTGCACTGCAAAATGCCTAGGCAACAACTCAGAAAAACTGAAATTATATTTTCCATCATCATTTCTCTTTAACAGGATCATAGATGATAAGCATTTGCTCCCTTTTCCTCCAACATCCAAAAGCAGGTTTTCCTATATTTTGTTCCATTTTGTAGCTGATCTACTGTGGCAAATTAAGAGTGGCCCAAATTACTCCTTCTTGAAGTTATGTTTCACAAATTTATACCTTTACTTTAAGATGGAGTATAGAGATTTTCAAGTTTTACAAATATTTTGAATCATGTATAAATATTTGTTATGAGTTGTCTAAATTATATTGATAGGGCAATGCCCATTTTTGTTGGTATCTGGTATCACCTGGTCATAACTATATTTGAAATGTTTGAAGAAACTCCAAATGGATACCTACAAAGCTTTTGAGTAGAAAATAGAGAATAATAATCTAAACTTTATATTATGTTCAAATATCTTTGAAATATCCTTATTCTTTAATCTTATAAATACTTTTTCAAAACCTTACATTATTACTTTTTTAAAATTTTATAAGATCTATGTTACTTTAAGAATAAGCATTCAGGAATCTTCTAGTCTTCTTCTTGTAAATTACCTTGCTGGCAAACATGAATGCCTAAACTCTGCCCAGTAAGGATAGGACAATAAAATGATGAAAGAATTTTAGAAATTAAGACATAAAGCAAAAGATCCTGTCCAAGTGGCATATTGAAGTGATTGATTTTCACATTTGTGAAAATGAATTGGTTTGTTCCTTTCTAATAGGGGGTTAAACCCAATATTTGATAGGAGTTGTGTAGAGAAAGAGGACCAGCACCTTGGGTTCTGTAACATGGAAGAATGGCTTAAGGAAGAGAGCCCACAAAAATGGAGCAGAACTGAGTGCATGGTGAGGGTGGAGAGCGTGACCAGCATGAGCAGGGGCAATGAGAAAGAACCAGAAGTTATAACAATAACAATGACAATAAAACAAACAACTTTATTCACTTTAAAATTATGATTATCTTCTCACCTATTACTCTCTGCTCAGGGCAAGTTGTAGATAATTGCTTGAAAATTGTGTTTCTGTATAGTAATGATAGCTATAAAATTCAGACTTGAATTAAAGTAGCTACCCTTTATTTTATGTATGGAAATGAAAATGTAGAGTCAGTACCATCCCAAGGATAAAATTATACAAAAAGAGTGTTTTAGGAACAGTTTGCGTAATAAATTAGCTATAAATATTCAACCATGCTAAACCAGAGCTTTTCAGATTTAAGGTTTCAAGAAATCCAGGCAGGATTTAGGTTCAAATAAATAGTAAAACCCTTGAAGGTTGATAAATTAACTTTAGTTCTTCATTTGCTTTCATTATTCTCCAAAGTATTGATTTTGTTAGCAACAAAATCATTTAGCTAGTGGCAAGTTCTGGGGGTGTTCATGTTTTACTAACTGGTCTCACTTTAAATTCAACATTGGTAATTTCAAGTAGCCTTAATGGAGTCCTGGGACTCCATTCTGCCTTTCCACACACTGCATTCCTCAACCCTTCCCTTTCCCACTTTCCTAGATGATTCATACCCCTCCCTCAACCCTTCGAATCTCCAATAATATCTTCTACTATTATCATGCTGGACTAATGACTCCTTGCTCCTACCTCATGGGGAAAGAGATGCCATCTGATGCTCCTAGCACTTACAGGTTGATTTATTTGCATTTGGCTAAGGCCACCTCCACCCCTGTGTCCTAGTCCCCACCCTCTCCTCTCTTCAAGGACATGTCTCCATGTCTAGTGTTATCTACTTTTCCTCTCTACTACTTGGTCTTTCCCCTCAGTCTACACATATATTATTGGTTCTGTCATCTCACAAAATGTATCAGCCCTTTCTGATTCTCTTTTCTCTGTAGTGTCTAGCCCATTCTCACCTTTCATTTATAGAAAAACTCTGAATAGTTTATATCTGCCCCCATTCCTCCTCTTCTCTCTTGTGCTCCCTATAATGCAAATTCCATCCCTGACACTACACCAAAATTGCTTTTATCCATATAACCAATCATGCAGGTGACTTAAGTCTTGTAGTCATTTCTTTGTGCAATTTATGTGACATCTATGTACTTTTTGAAACAGTTAATGAATCCTTGAAACATTACCTTCATTTGGCTTTAGGATCCCATCATACCCTGATTTCTTATCTCTCTAGCCATTGCTTCTGTTCACTTTCCTCCCCATCTCTAACCTCTTAACATTTACAGGCTCAGGGTTCAGCGTTTTTTAATTAAGGTAATAACAGCCCCATAGTTCTAGGGGGCAATCTGTGATTCATTTTTTATTATCATGCCACATATTTAATTGGTTTTGTTTCCATATGTTTCTCAGAATCTCACTACTTCTCATCAACTTCTTGGTTACCATTCTGGCCTCCCAACTGGATTCTTGCATGGATTCTTGCCCCAAACAAGAGCTAGAGTGATCTTCCAGATACTTAGGTGACATCATTTCTGTACTGCCAATCCTCAGTGACTCTGCATTTCACGCACAAAGTCAGATTCCAAATGACAGTGGTTATAGCACGATGGTGATCTGGCTCCCAGATACTCTCCTTCAGACCTCATCTAGTTCAAGGAGACATGGCTGGCTCGCTGATCAAGCTCCACTGACCATCTCTCTGTTCATGGGGTGCATGCCTCTTCCTCAGAGCTTTGTAATGGTTCTTCCTGTGCCTGGAGTGTTCTTTCCTTGGGGTTCTAGGCACTCACTGCCTCACCTTCTGCAGATCTTTCCCTCAACTCTATACTCTTTAAATTACAAACTGTCCCTCCCCCTCATCACATATCTCCCCTGCTTTGTTTTTCCCTGTAGCACTTACACTCTATCTAAGATTGCATCACCTTATAAGTTATTTTGATTATTCTCAAGGATAGAAGTTAACGTAAAGGTAGAGAGGAGTGTTTATCTGTTTCCATCACTGCTTTAACCCCACTTGCTTGAAACGGGTTGCCAAATTGGTTAGTGGCAAATGCTCTTATCGAGGTTTGTGGGGTCCAGGGGCTGACTGTCACAGCTTATGTGGTAACTCAGCTGAGACCCAGGCTCTCCTACACTCCCCAGCTCTGACTCACATTTTTAGGAAAAAGTAACTTAATCTTTATGACACTGTAATTAATTTTTATATTTTCTAGTGAGTAAATATTTACAAAGCACTTAAAACAGTGCCTGGCCCATGGTAAAAGCTCTCTAAGTGTTTTTTAAATAAGTAACAAATATTTTATCTAGTATTTTGTCATTAAAAAAATATATTGGCAGAATATGAACCAAGACAAACAAACCTCAGGAAGGTCAGAGTGGGCTTAATTCTATAATGGAAAGTGGCTTTACTAATACGGAGCTAGGATAAAGTAAGAGGGCTTCTACCAGACTCTAGTCCATCATGATGGATTAAACAGTAAAATGATAGCATAAGAAAACAGGAGTCATGTTGGTAAAGGGAAATCACTTTCAGTTCTAGTATTAAAGTTAAAGGACAGAAGCATTAAAAACTACGATGAACTTATGAGAATGGCTACTCTGTACAAATTGATATAAATAGAACCTCAGAGTCTAGAGTAACCTTAATTCAATGATAAGAAATGGCTTATTAGAGACCCAGAATAGAGTCTGATCACTCATTAGGGGGGAAAAAAATAGCAATAGTCATATGCCTTCTCTGGAAAAAAAAACAAAAACAACTATCCAGGGTACTCAGAGAATCAAGGATGTGACTAGATTATGGAATAAACTCTAAATATGCGTTAGCTGGTGTGTTAGGCGGAGTGGGGGCTCAGTTCTGCTCAGTGAATGTTTTAGTGCCTCTGCTTGGAGGTGGGGGGATAGAATTCTGGCTTCATGGTATCCTAGCTGTGCAATGCTGGGCAAGTTACTTAACCTCTCTGTGCCTCAGTTTCCTCATGTGAAAGAAAGGAATGTGGATACTAGTCAAAGAACAAGGGAAAGCCCTTGGAAATTGCAAATATTATGACGAATTTCTTTAATGTTTATGTTTTTTACTTAAAAGTTGAAAAATGTCTAAGATGGATGAAGGAATAAAAAGAAAATATAAACAATGAGAAGAGATGATTAAACCTGAGATTCCAATCAGAATTGGGGGGTGTTGGGGACAGAAGAGAAGGGGGGAAAGGAAAGAAAATTATAGGAGTAATAATCCAAAGCTTTTCCAGAAACTAAGGACACAAGCTCAGATAAGAAGATGAAAGGGCCATCTTAATGCCCTTACAGTGGGTGGGGGCAGGGCAGTCCAGAGCATGCCACTGTGATATTTCCGGACACTAAGGGTTAAGTGAGGATCCCAACGACTTCAGAGAGCAGGAAAGCAGGTCACATACAAAGGATCGGAACTCAAGTGACAAAGGAGATAATTGAGTTCTAAGTAATGTGGCCTTATTCTGGAAAGACCATCCTAGTTCCAGGACATTAAAAAAGAATGGTCTAGATATATTTGTCACTTTGAAGAATAGTCCTTGTGTGTTAGGCAGAGTGGGGGCTCAGCTCCACTATGTGAGACTGAAAATGTCCTATAGCTTCTATCCAGGAGCATCTCTTTCTTTTATCCTTAAACTCAGGAAAAGAGTATTAAATCTAAATCTGCTTTCTTCTTTACCTCCTCCTCCAGTTCTCTCTTCCCTCTTCCTTCTTTTCCTGCCTCTCCTCCCTTCCCCTCACTTTACCTCCTGAGCCTTCCCTCTTCTGCTGTGTCTATTTCTGTCTGTCTCTCCTTCTCCCTTTCTCTTTTTCTCCACAGAAGTCTGTGTTTGTCTAATAATTGGCAGGAGAGATCTTTTTTTTTTCTTGCTTTTGCTTTTTGCTTTTTAAGTGATGAATAGTTGGCGTTAGATCAAAGACAAGCCCTGTGGTTTTCTGGCTGCTCCAGAAGGGCGGTACAGCTGGCAGCCGTCCCAGCTGCCCGGTGATCGGCATGTGGAAGAGATACCAAGCTAACAGGTCACCGTGTGTTCGTGTGCGTGTGTTTTTCAGGCCAACAGCAGGCTGAAGCAGATTGAGAAGGAATATACTCAGAAGTTGGCCAAGTCTTCACAGGTAAGCCACGTTCAAAGACAAGCAAAACCCAAACAAAGAAGCCTGCACAGAAAAGCATTTGCACTTTAGGGTCCAACTTAATTCCCTCGTATGGATGGAGAAATAAAACATGCTTTTCATATTTCAGTCTTATTTTTTAAAAAAGTTAAGTTAGACATATTGAACCATTTGAACACACACACACACATACACAGAGAGAGAGAGAGAGAGAGAGAGAGAGAGAGATGTCGTAAAACCAGCCTGTGTACTTGAACAAGCCTGGACTGAAACATATTTCACAAGGGCGGAGACACACACCTACATTTGTGATGTAAGCATGTTGATACCATCTGTGCTTTTGTGCGGTGTTCCTCTTTGCTGCACCTAAAGACTGCTTAACAGCAAAACTCAAAATGACAAATCCTCAAGTTAAATGAGCTACTCAACTGTGGATTCCTTTTGAGAGCAAAAAGAGCCATCAGCTTCCACTCATAGCTTACTTGATGCTGTTACTTAGTAGCTTCAAGAAAAGTCAATAATTGAATGCTTGTTTCTACTTGTACCATGCTTAGAGTACTTTTTCTGCCTAAGTTGTTATAATGATATCCTCTACATCATTTAGGGAATCCCAAAGCATTCCTTAGTTGGGTAAGTAATTCTAGAACAAACAAAATACTCATTTTCATTTTCGCAGGTGGATAGATGAAGTGATTTCATTTGGTGGCATCATAGCTAATGATTTTTCAGATCAGCTTTTCTTGGTCCTTTGGCATAAAGACAGTGATATTTGGTAGTACGCTGAACTTTATATACCATTTTATGAGTGACCACATAGTGGTGTAACAGCAACACAACAACAAGATGATAATGAAATCAGGATGTTTATGGGGCCCTCACCCTATCGACTCATGCAGTCTTCATTTGCCATAACTCTGAGGTGAAGAACAGTTCTTGGCCCCATCTTCACAGTCAAGAAAACTGCAACTCACAGAGGTGAGGTCACAAAAATAGTAAGTGACTCAGGCAAGACCCATCCTGGATCTGACCTGGGAACAGAAGCTCTTAATCTTAAAACCTCCAGCCTGTACCCCATGCATGTTCCTTAGCAATACCCTGGTGAACATGATCACGAAACGCCTTAGATTCTGCAATCACCCCTAAAATGTGCATGTTCCTTAGTGCACATCCCACTAGAAAAATGGGAATTCTGAGTCTTCATGAAGAGTTTTATGAAGTGTTTATTTGCAATCCACTGATTATGCCCTGAGTGCCTTCACGCCTGACCTTCCCTGAGGAAAGGATGTGGGGAAATACCCCCTTTTTTAAATCCACAACAGAGGAGCCTTATAATGAAAAAAAAATCGAATTGCTCGCA
Source organism: Uropsilus gracilis (assembly GCA_004024945.1). Classification (NCBI taxonomy): domain Eukaryota; kingdom Metazoa; phylum Chordata; class Mammalia; order Eulipotyphla; family Talpidae; genus Uropsilus; species Uropsilus gracilis. Next base: position 76,280 of record PVHY01002758.1, read on the forward strand.
AGTTTAAACTAAAATTCACCATGAACCCACCTTCTGCCACGTCTTTGCATCTGCTTACTGTGCTCTGTGCTAAGTGGAAGTGGCAGACCGAAAGTGAGATATAAGATAGTCAATAAAAGCGCTTAAATAATGAGAGTGTAAACAGGAGTATTCCAGTTTCTCTAAAGGAATGTGTGAAGAAGCCTGATGAGTCCCTATTAAGGCAAATTAAGTGTCAATCCATGTAGAAGAAAGAAAACTGAAGCTCTGCAGGCCAGCTGACCTGGATTTGCATGCCACGCTCATGGCCCTGAGCTGGTTACCTGTCCTCTCTGGAATCCAGTGTCCTCATGTGTAAAATGGGGGGGGGGGTAGAACTTACCTCATAGGATGGCTGAAACATGAAGTAACCCAATCCAAAAAGAAAATGCTTAGTTCAGTGCTTAGTACATCATAAAGGATTTAACCACTGCTCTTAGGGTTGTGGAATTAAAATTACAAAGCAGAAAGGAAAGAAGGGGGTGAAGAATGAAGAAGAAGGGAAAGAGAATTTATTGATGCCAAAACTTTCTTTTTGAACAGTTGACAAAGGCTCCTTCTAAACTTCGGAAAGTTGTCAGTTTGCTGATTATTTACATAAGTAAAGATGGAGAGGAAGAAAGGAGAAGGAAGAAAGCCAACTTGTAGTGGCTATAATGTACTGTAGCCTTCACTTCAAACATGAAAGGACAATGCAACATTAACAGTGAATACAATCTTAGAAGGGGCGTGAAAGCATAATAAAAGGTTGACCATCTTGCTGGATACTGTTTTGTTTACCCACTTACAAATACACAATAACATTTCCAGGTATATAAACATGTGTGCCTATTTATACCTGTGAGCTGGCATTGGAGAAACATTGGTTTACAATACATTGGTTCAAAGAAGCAGATTCAAAAATAAACATTGTAAAACTGAACCATGGATTCAATTTTTCTGTTTTCCAATGATGGCTTACCAACATCTCTAGCTCATAACTCATCTGTTGAGAATGCTGGACCAAACTCACTTCATTGTTTAGTAGGTTTTTAAAAGCCCCTCTCTTAAAAAAGAGAAACAAGATGAAGGCAATAGTATGATGGTTGGTACCCAGGAGATCATCAGGTTAAATTTGGAAAATCTGATTATTTTCATTCCTTTAAGGAAGTCACTCAGTCTTCAAGACTCTGTCTGGCCTTTAGGATCTGATGGACCCTGTGCACTAAATTCTCGGCCTAGCCCCAGAACTGTTCCCCCATTTTCCTGAGTTGACTTGATCTGTGTTCTCTCTGGGCATACCCCAAACCTCAGATCTCTGAGAACCACATGCTTGTCCATTTTATCTTGGTATTCCATAGTAACCTGGCCTTTTGCCCCACTACACTGACTGACTGGGTGGTGATTTTTCCACAAAAGATGTTGCCATTCCTCAGGGATCTAGGTAGCTGGGAGTGTGGAGAACACCCAAGCTGGGTTTTCAGAGGAGCCCTCCCACCACCTTGGGACTTACCCCCCATGCTGCCTGCACCAGCTCCCTCCCATATACCAGAGGCACATCGGGGCTCCTTCTCCAAATCCATAGGCCCACCTTCCCCTCTCCCTCCAAGGTGGCCACCTGCCTGCAAAGGGGTGGAGAGAGCACTCTCCCACCTCTTCCATAAAGACCTCCAGTGTTTGTCACACCCAGCCAAGTATGCCTTGTCTGTCAGATTTTAAGAGAAAGGCTTAATAAAAATCTCAAATTGTACTTTTATCTAAAGCTAATATAGTCAACATGAATATTAAAAAATAAATAAAAATAATAAAGTGAGATCAAGATGACCTCTTATCCTCTCTTTGGAACTGCTACTTTTAGACCACTAACATTTATGCAAAATGTTCATTGCCTAACAACTCTGATACCTTCCACAGGATAGACAGCTCACAGCATCAGCTCAAAATAGCTCTCCATTTGCTTCCAAAAGTATTAATTTTTCATATCCATATGGAAATACCCTAATCCAGTTCTTTCTCTGAAACTAGTACAGGGCTAACATTTAGTTGAGGGATTGCATTTGGTTTGATGATTTCTAATTATGATTCAGTCAAAACTTGGTTTTGATTATGATTGGAGAAGTTAGTTTTCATTTTCTCAGAATTTTGGGGGCATTATTGAAAAAAAAATGACTAGGTTATCTCAATAGAATTTGTCAGTTAATGATTTTTTTTCTTACTTATTATGATTGCAGATACTTACTGAATACCACCAGTTAGGTGCCCTGATCTAAAGTCAAAGTAGCATGTTGTCTTGCAATCTACAACCGATAGTTTGTCCCTTACTAAACCATATTAATCTCTTATGATTACTTCTCAATCTCAAATTATCTCAAGTCTGTTTTTAAAAATTGTCCATATTTAACCTCCTCTCTAGGTCAGTCTATCCAGCAACTGGCAAGTCTGTTCAGTGTGTTTTTCACCTTTTTTTTATGCTCTCATCTGTCATCTTCGTAATTTTTTAAATAAAATAAAATAACTTTCCAAAGATAATCTCATCTCCCCAAAGGAATCTTATTATTTCTGCAAAGACTGTAAGGTTCTAGTTCTTACCCAAAAGTAAGCATATTATCCTACGAACATTCTGGACTTCTAGTTCCTTCCAAAATCTACATCTATTTTTTTTTAATGTACTCATCATAAATCTCCTAAAAATTAGAGCTCCCTGGTGCCTGTCCTTGTGGTCATTTAAAGGACCCCCCAAACAGTTTTATCTTTGGTCTTGGTGAATTGAAAGCTAATCTAAATGTTATTTTTAAAAAAACTGAAGCAATGTTGTCCTGTAAGAACAGAATATGATTGTGCTGGTAGCTATGTGTGACTCTACACGTGATCAGGTTACTTAGCACAGACAGACACACACGTTGAACACACAATAAACATGTTGTACAATGAGGCTCACCGTTTGCATAAAATTGGCGCATACAGCACTGGAAAAACCCTGTAGTAGTCGTTGTAAGATAATAAGATATTTTTACAATTTGGCCCCATGATTTTATAAAATCACAATCTTAAATTTCATGCTGACTAAGGAGTCCTGGCACTCTCTTATCTCTGGCTCCTCTTGCAACTGTGAGTTGATTACTCTGTGCCTCGGTTTTTGACATTTACTATAAGAATGTAACCTTCCCTATTTCATAAAAGTGCTGTGGGAATTAATGCCAGAAAGGAAACAATATTGACTCAAACTTCAGAAATAGAGGAAAACATCTTAATTCTCAGCAAGTGAAGTCCTCCATGCTTAGCAGACAGTTGAAGCTTACATTTAGAAATATTGACATATCATTGGTGTACATTTTGTCACTTATTTAAAATTAGTTTAATATCTAACTACATACAAATTGTGAAAATCACTGTCATAGTCCGTTTGCTCAGTTCGAAAACATAAATACTTCATGTTATTGTAAATATGCTGTAATTTATGCCAGTAGGAATATCTATTATTTCTATAGGACTTGGCTTCTAGAGGACTCCGGAGAGCTTGCCTAAAAATGATGCAATCTAGCTTTGTCATAAATTATACCTGAAAAACCTGAGCTTCAAGGCAAATAACCTGGCCACCACGGCTCCTACTATCTTAGAACCAATAAAGTAATGTTCTAACTCAGTACAAATGGAAAGAAACAACACACTTCCTGCTTTTAAAAAGTTATCACAGCTGACTTCGAAAGGAAATGGGTACATCCAACCCAAGGAAGGGCAACACTCTCCATAAGCATCCTTCAATCAAGAGGCCCATCACCAGATGATTTCTTCGAGAACTTAGCACTCAGTCTTGAAGAGAACCAGGTCTCAAGTGCAGAGACAACGACAGGAGCCTCTATGACACTGATATTGTTTAACCCAAAATACATGTTCATGGATCTGTACCAGGAAGACAACCAACCTCTGTGCAGTGATGTCGTAACTTCTCTTAATACCAGCTCTATTTAAAAGATAACAAAGTAGTCAGAGGAACCTAGGAACACAGGATGGATCTGCCTGCGTGATTCAAGTTCCACTCAGCTCCTCAGCTGCCGACATAGACAATGTGAAATATTTGACCTCTCTCGAAGCCTCTGTCCCTGCTTGTGAAAGATGGGTATTGATAATGCTCGATAATGCATGGCCGAGAATGGCAGGGCTTTAGCGTGCTTAGCACAATGCACAAATATTAGTGAACACTCAGGCATTATAGAATAGAATTAGGTGACTATGAAGAATGAACTCTGTTCATTATTTTCTCTGGTTACTCCACTTCAAAGTATTTTGAAAGGCTGACTAGCTTCCTTCCTACTAACAAGCATATTTCTCAGTAAAAGAAAATCTGCCGCTTTTCATATTTTTGAGATCACAGATGTTCTCTCTTCTGATGAGCAAATATTATGGAATGTTCTAGAAGAAGTGGCTTCCAAATATACTCTGTCCAGCAGTTGTTGGCCACTCAGAGGTTTCGTTGTCTATTTTTTAGGGTGTGGAATTTTGTGCCATAGAGTGTGTTATATGTTCATTGAGACAACTTCATTTATGAACTAGCGTCTTGCCAACCCATTCTTTGGTGAGGCATAAATACATATAAAATAGCTGCCTCTCACTGAAGCGTCTGGAGTTAGAGCATGCTGTTTCCATTTTAGATCATAGCAGAACTTCAGACAACCATTTCCTCTCTGCAAGAGGAGAACAGCCGGCAGCAGCTTGCTGCAGAAAGGCGGCTCCAGGATGTTGTGCAGAAGTTTGAAGATGAGAAGAAGCAGCTGATTAGCGATAATGACCGAGCAATCAAGGTAATCTGAAGACTCCGGTAACCAGTGGTACCAGCTGCTTTAATGTAATTAAAAGGAGGGCTGAAATCCCAGCAGTGGGCAGATGAATGCAGGTATCTGGCTTGTTCACACAGCCTGCAGTAATTCCATTCACTGGACTCTGCCTTTGATGTAGCCAGTGACTCAGGCTGACTTCCCTCTACGAGATCACGTGCCAGCAGAAAAAGTCATTTCTGGCAAACCCCATCCATTCCCATTGAACAAATATTTGAAAAAAAAAATACTCTGCCCTTTCTCTTGAGAACCACTTTGGAACTGTCTCTTGAAATCAGAAAAGGGCTGGTTTTACCCCAGTACGGCTGGCTAATAAATTCAGAAATCAGCTTCCAATTTACATTCTATTCTTTGCCCACATCCTTTCATTACGGATTCACGTAAAGAGAAAGAACCTGTTTGAGGTGTAGAATGCCAGCCATTTGATGTGCTTTGACTCAGTCCCGGGTAGATGCATTGCTGCTGAGAACCTCACTTGTTTCCCAGTGACTTCAGAGAATCTCTCCTTTAATATAGCCACAGAAAACTCCCTGGACCCTGATGCTTTAGGTGATAGGCAGTTAGATCTCCAAGTAGCTTTTTCTTGGCTTCATGGCCCTGAGTATTATTTTAAGTGACTCCATTGTGTTGTGTTTAATCTGTGAGGATAAACATCTGGAAACCTTTATAAATAAGATTTTAAAAGAGGACAAACATTTTTTAAGGATTCCCAGCAAAGATTATTTCTCAGTGATTTTCCTTGTTTCTAACACTGCCTGGAGTATGTAATCACATGAAGCAAAGGGAAATAATGAAACATCAGGATTTATCGTTGCCCTTTTCTGCCTAACTCTCCCCTGTCTGCCCTGCAGCCTGTTGTGGGTAATCAGGAGTAGTTTAGGGAAAAGGTCGTGTTCATGTAAATTGCTTTTTTAAATATGCCCTTTAAGCCAGGACAGTACTGACTAGAGTAGATAAAACTTGATATGGATGAAATCCTGGAGGTCATTACAGCCCACCTCCTCACTGGAAAGGTAAGGAAAGGTAAGGACTTAGTTGATTTTGTCGCTAATGCGATTTTCCCTTCTATTTCTGTGCTTACACAGATGCTGCAAAGACCAAAGGAGATGTTTTTCACTTGTAGTTATTAAAGAAACCTTTGAACTCTTTTCCCATATACAAATGTATAAGAAGTGCTTGTTGATCTGTGGCATTTTTCCACATATCATTTCCATGAGCTGAGTTGCATACTGAACATGGTCTGTCCCATAAAAATTTCACAGCAAGTGAACTTCTTTCCACCTTATGTCCAAATACCAAGTTGTAAGTTATTGTCACATTCTAAATAATTAATTGAATATTAATATAAGCAAAATTTAAGCTATATCATAACATGATTTCTAATAATGTCTCAAAAGAAGAAAACTTGAAAGAAATGCATTTATATAACTGTCTGCCTTTAATTATTTGTTTTCTGATTTTAGTACACTTAGCTGTTTAAAAAAATCATTTGATACTAATTTCCAACAAAGTGTCAAATCTTAAAGACTGACTTTAAAAGCTGGCAATAGATGTACTATTTATGACTGCTAAGCCATAAGTATCAGAGGTACAATTAAGTGGAATGAAAATAATTAGACTTAACAGTTATAGCTATGGTTACTTTCCATTCACTCACTTAGATATATGTAAAGTTAATGACATTTTTTGAACGAACCTACGTAATTAATTCATTAGCATTGGGTGCGTTGGTTCTTTATTTTTCCATGCTGTGGCTCAGAAAATAATTTGTATCATTGCTGATATTTATTCAACGTGTACTATGTACCAACTCCCTGTCAAACGTTTTTATTCATCTTCTCTTCCATTAGCTCATGTAAGCCCCACAGTCATCTTTATGAGGATGGTGATGCGCTCATTTCCATCTCCCCAATAGGAAAGCTGAAGCTCCAGGGTTAGGTCACCAGCCCAGGTCATTGCTAAAGAGCTGGCACAGCCAGGTTCAGGCCACTGTCCTCCTTACTTGAAAGCCTCAGCTATTACTCGTTACGCCATTCTGCAGGCTCCTCCATTCTGCCTGTGTAAGTGAGTCAGTGGCCAAGAGCGTCCAGGCCCTGGATGTCCTCATTTTCTCTGTCGCATTGATAATAGCAGTTTTGCAATTGTCATTTGAGTTGAACATTCCAGTTCATTCGATTGGAGTATTTTATAGCTATCCCGGTAGCTACATAGAGATTATCAGGGAGAAGCACAGTCAGCGTGAGATTTGTGTTTGGTTTTCTAAGACCAGATGCATTCATCTGCAGGCCTATTAGAAGAAGCTCTCATGCACATAACAGTGATATTCAATACTGCTGTTTCGATGTTGTCTTCAGCAGCCTTGCAGAAAGAGTATGCATGCTGATTACAAAACACACATCACCCCACTTTCTGGTTGGTGATGAGCTGAGTGCTCAAGCTGGTGATCAAAAGTAGAGAAGAAAGAATAAACCCCGAACTCACTCTGCCAGAGCTTGCATTCCTCTTTCTGCAGATAAGTCATCTATCTGCGCCGAGTCATTTTTAGAGGAAACTTGAGGTAAAAGTGTTTTACCAAAAATCTTTTAAGGTAATCTTACTAAACTTCAGCAGATAAAGAACTAGATTGAGACAGAGGCATTGAACTCTTGGGCGGAGTGTTTTGAATATTGGCTCTAACTGGGTGTTTGACTATACTTAACCGCCCTTCCCTCACCACCAGGCCTACTTGGGGTGGTGGCAGTGATCTTACACTGTCCAAGTTCATGATAATCTTTGCTTTAATCCTCATGCTCTCTCCATGATGTTGACCATGAGGCATTTATCCAATGACTCCATTTCCAAGTTTTTGCCTTTCCTTTGGTTCTTGATTGACTGGATTTTCATGATCTAGTCATTTCTACAAGATTCACAGTACTCTCCCCTCTGGGATTTTCCTGTTTCAGATGGCCTTTCTGCTTAGACCTGGGTGTTTGAATGATGTCTTGGGTGGGCGCAGTCTTCTCATTCATGTTTTTCCCCACCAGAGCTGTGCCCATGGCTTATCCAACATTTAATAGTGCTGTGGCAACAGCTGGGTAAGACAAAATTTTCCTGTTTAAATGATTTTCTTTTGCAGAGGGCTTCCTGAGAAGTCTTTTTTTGTCACCTAAATATGGTAGGCTAGCTAGGACAAATCCTTTAGATTAACTGGGGTGCCTCTGGATGCGAAGCACTCAGTTCCAGTGGTTTCTGAAGCCCGGTGACTCTCTCCTCCCTCCAAGTCAAACTTGCTTTCGGTATCTCTGCATCTTCTCTGTGCTGGTGAGAACTAGTGCCAAGGCTGGGGGCAGCCTGGTGGGGCAGACTTCTCTCTGCTCAGGGGTTCACACTCTCTAAATGGGAGGAGGCATCTGTTCTGTCTTGGGGGTTTGATCTCTGTCTTTAAGGTTCTGATCCCCTTCATTTCACATAGAGAAGGGCAGCCCTGCTAGTTACTTGTCATCCCACCACACCTAGCTCTTCCCTACTCAAAAAAAAAAAAAAAAAAGGATGAAGCTCCTCACAGTCTTAATGAGAATTCGCAGCATTTCGTTGACCTGTCCTGAAAGGACAATCCGGCCAAGGCAGATTCTGAATGGAGTCCCTGTGCTTATCTCTGCTTCGTGCTCCAGACCACAGTTGCCCTGATTACAACTTTCGCAGGTTCCACCACCCCCTCATTTAGCATACCTTACTATACTTCAGCGCTGTTGGTGCATTTTTGCTAGTTTTTGCTCTTATTTACTTATTCATTGGGGCTTGAGAGAGAAATCCAATCTCCGTCTATTCTCAGGTATCTGTTTGAATCATAACATTGAACAAGGTGCCTGTGTTGGTCAGCTCTTGCCATAATAATGTGACATAACAAACAGCCCCCCAGACCTAGTGATTTGTAATAACAAGCGTTTGTTTTGCTTACAGCACATCTGCAGATTGGTGGGTTGGCTTGTTTTCGGGTTGTGGATTGGCTGCTTTGGGTTTTAGGCTTAGACTTGGTTCAGTTTTGCTCTCTGTACAGTTTCCTTGGCCAGTACTCTTGCCTTGAGGGATCCTCTTCATGAATCAAAAAGGTGTAGGGGGGAAGCTGCCTGAGCCTCAGCCTCATTTCCATCTGCACCAATGGGGTGGGGTCAGTTGCACACCCACCCTACTAAGAGAATATAACCAATGAGCAGTGACTTAATCTGCCACAAAAACAGCCTCAAAAAAGGTATTCCAATGGTTTCTGAAGCCTAGTGACTCTCTCCTCCCTCCAGGTCAAACTCGCTCCAATATTGCTGCATCTTCTCCATCCTGGCAAGGACTGGCGCCAAGTCTGGTGGGGCAGACTTCTCTCTGCTCAGGGGTTCACACTCTCTGAATGGGAGGAGGCAGCAGTTCCTAGTGTTAGCTGCCATTCCAAAACCTCTTTCCCTTTCGCATCCATTTTCTTTCTCCTCTTTTAGCACTGACAAATCAGTATTGCTCAAGGCTTCTTTATACACTGTCCCCAGACCATCTCATTGCTTCTTCTAAGTGTCCATGCAAATGAGTTTTGTTTATTTCCACCCAAATCCCCCCCCCCCCAGTTCTCATTCTATGTTTGTAGCCACTCTTGCACATTCTCACTGTGCTGGCCCATCAGCTGTTCAGCTAGACATACCAAGAACTAAATCGACTTTCTGTCCAGTCTTCCCTACCCTCAAGTCTTTCCTCCTCCTTGTATCGGTTATCTGAATCCTAGTACCACCATCACCTACCCGGTCACATAAGTCAACACTCATCCCTTAAACATTCTTCTCCTTCCCTTTTCTTAGGTCAATCCCTAAAATAATAACGAAAAAGCTCCAGTATCCCCAGTCCCCCATCACTAGCTCCTCCTCCTCAGTCAGACCTCCATAATCTTTGATGTTGCCTGTTATGGTCTCAGCTATGTGTATTCACTGCCAATAGTTTGACCTTCTCAAAATCATCCTTCATGCTGCTGATAAAGTGACCTTTCTAAAACACAAGTGTGAGCAGCTGCTTGCTACTTAACACCCATCAGTGGTTTTCCACTACTTACAGGATAAAGCCTGTACTTACCAGCAGAACATCCAAACACTTCGTGATCTAAACCATTGGTTCTCAAGCTGTTATCCTGACTTCCCTTGTGGGTCCCTGAGATCTTCCCAGAGGTCCAGCAGGGTCAAAACTATTGCCATAACTGTGCTGACATAGCACTTGCCTTTTCCACTATGTCACCATTTGCACCAACGCAACAGAATCATGGTGGGTGAGCCTGCTGGTGTCCTAGCATGAAACAAATCATTGGCACTTAACTACCAGCATTCTTTTCTTCACCACGTACTTGTGATTATGAAAAAAAAGAAAAAAGGCAAAAATATTAACTTTATTAAGTCTCAACCCTTGAGAATACATCTTTTTATTTATTTTTATTTCTTGAGAATACATCTTTTTAATATTAATAGGAAGTGCAGAGGAATCACTTCGGTTGCTGAGGTAGGCTGGCTTCTCAAGGAAACCAGTCCTTCATGCTTGAGTCCAAGATGAACTCTCTTCCCCTTGAAAGAACAATGAACCAAACAGGTAAATTGTTCTTTTTCTCAGATTGGACTCTCGTGAGGTTTTCCTTGGACATGACAGAAGTGAAGCTGCCACTTTGGAGACAATCACTGGCTCTATGGGTGCTAAAGAAAACATTTGAGCTCTCAAGCAGAAATTAGAATTCTGGAAAACCTAGACCACCGCTGTAAGCTTGGCAGATTCCCCATGCTTCAAGCCATTTCCAATCAGACCAGTGTTGTTACTGGGAATGGGAATGGGAAGGCTCTAGTAACATGTGTCAACATTTGGCAGATTTGTGTAACTTACTGAACCAGGGTTCTCGCATGGCCACAACCTGGTGATCTAGCATCAAGCAATGGCATGGGTCCAAGGGTCATTCAACGTGCAAAGACTAACGTGACAGTATAAAAAAATTTCAGGCAGACTTTAAGGTTCTACATTGTACCTAACTTTTAAGAAACTCTACCCCTTGTCAAGTTTTGATGTTGTCCCAAAGAATCATCGCAGTCATCTGGAAAGCCCACTAAAATACTCTTCTCTTTCCCTGCTACTTATCAATGTGAGATTTAATTATCTTTCTAGACTTCAACCAAAGGAACATATTGAGAGAGATTGAATGCAGAAGCAAATGCAAGCACCCAGCTGCCTTCTATTAAGCCAGGCATTAAAAAGATCTGCCGCAGTGTAAAACATAGCCACTAATTCTTGCTCATTTATTTTGCACTGGAAAATAGATTTTTTATGTAAAAGTGTGATATCGCTGTTCACACATAATGAATCTGTTACTTCTAAAGTGAATTAAGACATGTTCAGTATTTCTTGATTTATTTCCAAATATGGTAGTTATCAAGATATGTGACCCACATAAACAAAACTTTGGGGTTTTTCATTTTTAGTGCATGTGCAGGGGTCTGAAGACTAGATTGTTTGAAAACTACTGATGCAGCTGTTGCTTTCCTCATCACTGCTGCCATAGCTGGTCCCAACATCCGTGCATCACTCTCCTGGATCCTATGAACTCTTAAGAGTCCTTTTCCTTCAAGATTCAAATACCATCTTTTCTGTGAAGTGTGAAGTACAAACACGAGCCAGCCTCCTTTATCCTAGTGAACTCTTTCACTGCACTAGAATGTGACTCACAATCCTGCATCCAAATCCTACATTCCAAACACAATGACATGGCTGTGTCTTGCAGATGAGAATCAGCAGATGCTAGGAAAGGTAACCTGTACTTGTACCTTGTCCTCAGCGAGGTCTGACACAACACGCTGTCCCCAGAGACAAAGATACTTGTAAAACCTGAACATCCCTATCAAACCCCTTCAACTACCTGGCAAGTCAACTCCTGCATGTTGAAAAGAATTTGTGATTTTGAGTGGATTTTAAAATTTCAGAAGTGCAGCTAGGAGATTGTGGACCTTTGTGTCTCTTCTCACCAACTAGATGCAAAGCGTCTTGAGTTTAAGTACTCGCTGCACTGCTCCATGCAATGGAAGTGCTGGTCATGTGTGGAATAAAATGAGTGATTTGGCTTCATCAGTCAAGGTTCTGGAAATGAATCTCTCTTTATTCTTGTGTTATTTTATTCATCACAAAATGTTTGTAAATATTTGGGATGCTCTAGCAGATAGGCAGAGCTAATTCAGGTCAGACAGTCATATTGATAGGGTTTGCTGATTAGGGAAAATCTAATAGCATACCCTACAACCTTTATCATCTGAACGTGTAGCTTGTAAACAAGGCTGTATGCTGAAGCAGGGTTATCTAAATGTTAGTTAGCACTATCCCCAGAGCTCACAGGAGTTTGGGAGGGGGGAGGAACTGTTAGCAATAGTTCTATAGAAAGACAGGGAGCATTCTCCTGGCGTCACTGCACCACCAGGCTAAGCCCTTTCTTTGAAGCTAGTGTATTGAAAGTTCCTCACTGTGAAGCCAGATGTCCAAGCAGAGATTTCATATCAAGGAGAAATGTTGTAAAATTTTTGCTTGCAGGCATAGAAAAGAGATTTTAAAGCATTGATGCCTCTCTCCCTTGGCCACTGACTGGAGTTCACGAGAAAAGGTCGCCTGCCAGTAGGACATCTAGAAATCTGGTCTGTGTTACCAGAAGGGCTTGAGGGAGGAAAAAAAGGAATATTTCATAAGATTGGGCAATTCTCACTGTGCTAAAAGCTTACAGGAATCCATTTTCCACAGAATAAAATTACAAACCTCATTGTGGGGTTTTCGTAGCATTGAGAAACAGAAAGAAATCTCAGCGCCGAGCATCCAATGGCTTTGTTTGGGACCTGTTCATTATTTCATTCTTGTCTCCCCTGCATGCACGTCCTAAGGGCGCAGAGGGAAGTGGCATTTTCTTTGTGCCCTCCTGAATTAGAATTAATAATGCTAAGAATAGAAATGTATTTTCCATCCCACCCAAGAAGGCTTGCCTGTTCACTCAGAAGGGAAGACAGCCATTCAGGCGTAGCAGCATAAAGTAGCAGCACTGTTTTCCAGGGAGGATGCTCTGGAAGATAAGCTTGGGTACAGCGTGGCAGGAAAATATCATCTTGTTTCCCAGCACAAGGGGAAGCAATCGCAATAAATGAGCAGAGAAGAAAATGAACAGTTCCCCCCCCCAAAAAAAAAAGATTTTCCCCATATGTTTCCTCTATTTCTAGTTTCTGAAAATTTTTATTTTACTTAAAAACAAGCAGAAGAAGGCTGGGCATGGTGGCGCATACCTGTAAGCAGCAACCTAGAAGCTATGGCCGGAGCCAGGGACTGCGGTTCAAGTCCTCACCGGGGCACGTAGCAAGATCTAGTTCCCAAAAAATTAGCTGGGCTTGGTGGTACACGCCTGTAATCCCAACTACCTGAGAAGCTGAGGCTGGGGATTGCTTGAGTCCATGGTACCCCAGGCAATGTGAGCCTGCAGTTCCACAGGCAAAATGGTGAGACCTAGTCTCAAAAAAAAAAAAAAATAACCAGAAGATTTTTCATTAAGTGCACTAAATCCTTCAAGTGCCGTGAAAAATATTTTTAGCCCTGGAATATTGTCCTGTGTTTGAATCAGCTAGGGGTTGATGAATGAATGTTGAGTGACTGGCTGATTAAAAGAATATGATCACTAGATGAACTTGACTCTTTTGGAGTTGCTAAGTGACTGTATTATTGCATGGTAAAAAAAATACAGATTGCTTTAGTCAAATATAATGCACATAAAAGTTTTAGTTAAATATATCTATCAAAGAACTGTTTGGACATATTTTAACTTTTCTAAATTAATCAACTTTATCAGAAACTATTTCAAAGGTTATATGACTCTTCCAAAGTCTCTTTTTATCCATGTATTGACTTGAATTAAACCTCAACAACAAAAGCACATGTAACTACTATGTAGGTACATACCTGTATATACACATAATCATATATATTTACATACATTTGTAACTTCAAAACACTGAGTTACATAGACTCCTAATTGTTAGGCTTGATATGCTTTCATATTTTTTACAACATAATTTTTTGATGTCTTGGATTAATTGGCTCTTGGTCCGTTCCCCCTGGCAGAAGGCAGATTTCTGTTCTGTCTCTGGCGACTCTTGACCAACTTCTTTCACCATGTATCAGCTTTGAAGTTCATCCATTTCCTTTTAACTCTCACACCATTACCCCTTGCTTCCAAGTATTTATTCCTCAAGAATTCAGCACCTTGGTCTTGTCTTCCTACCCTCATTCCCCAGCTTCAGCACTGCCGACAACAAAGCCCAGTTGGCGTGAGGCACCATCACACTATCAGGAATTCTGCCAGCTGAAATATGTGCGCTGTGGAAATCGACTCACACTGCCGCAGATAGTGTGTGAGAGCCAGTTGCTAAACACTCCCCAGCACACTGCTGCTGCAGCAGTTTCCTTCCCCCCTCCTCCCCCCACCCCTCTTCTAGCCCCATGGTCATGGCAGAGTTCAACATTCTTAGCACAAGGGTCATCTGGTCGACTACCTTCCACGGTCCCTCGTACTGCTCCTTCTAGCGACTACCCAGCTGCCAGCTTTGCTTTCTATGGCATGTATATGTTTCAGCTCTTGCAAATATTTCCTTGAAGGGGCTCTCCCACTGTAACCCAGAAAGTTTACCAAGTTAGCTCTTAATGCTTCTCTGCCCTCCGTGGTGTTTTCTCACTTTTCATCATCTTCTAACTTGATGGAGCATTTGAGTATATTGACCAATGATTTTCCTTCTAGAATCAAGTTGAACAGACTGACCCTATAATGGGCCCTACTAGTAGTAAGTAGTTTATGATTTGGGGGCCCTCTGGTTCCAGGCACCCTTATTACTGTGGTATGAAAGCAGCCACAGAGAATAGGCCAGCAAAGTAGCATAATCATGTTCTAATAAAACTTTATTCATAAAAAATATGTTGGGTATCGTATTTGGCCTGCAGGTCATAGTTTGGCTGCAGCTACTCACTCTTCTCTTGGTCTCTGTGACACTACTTTTATTTGTCTCCTCTGCCAGGCTGTCCTCCTCTGAGTGGGTGTCCCCTGGTCTGTGTCCCGGACTTGACTTCCCCTTCTTCCTTCCCTGGTGAGCTCATCCTCTCTGTGATTCCAGCTGTCACTTCTGTATAGATCATTTCCAGAAGCCCCAGCCTGGTTCCTGGTGGGGTCCTGTATCTCACATCTCACGCTGTCTGGAAATCATCTTCTTTTGGAGGATGCATGGCTTTTTCAGTCAATACAACATTGAATTGTCATGTTCCCTTCCAAATTGGTGCTCGCGTCCATCAAACAGGGTTACCCCCAGTTTTAATGTTTCCTATTAGGAACTTTGAGTTCATCTTGGTCTTTTTTTCCCTGCATCCTAATGTATCTCGAGTCTATCACCCAGAGTCCTTGAATATATTTCTGATTTCTCTGATATGACCCTGTTCAGGGCCCTTCTCAACTTGCAACTGATTTAAAGCAGTCTCCTCTGAGTTGGTGTTCCTGCCAAGTCTCTCAACTCCAGTCCAACATGAGTACTCTGCCAGAGAAATCTTAAATCACTGATTTTCTTGCCTTACAAAGAGTGTTTAGAAATCAATAGGAAAAGACTGACAAACCAGTGGACAGAGGAGCAAAGGAGAGGAATACAGAATTCACAGATAGAGAAAAAAAAATGTCCTGCAAACGTGAAAAGTATGTTTAGTCTCATTCAGAAATAAAGAAATGTAAATCACAACTACCAAGGTATGTTCCTGGCTAGTAACTGGGGGCATGACTTTTGAATTTGAAAAGAGTGATGCTCTATTGCCAGGAGGACCAGTCTGCACCAGCAGACTGCTTGGAAGACAACGTGGGGATGTGGGTGTCCACTAACTTTATTAATACACATAGCCTTTGGCCTTTAAAGGTCAGCGGTCACCTTTGGGACTTTATCCCACAGATATGCTTGTAAAGATACACAATATCTTTGTAGTGCTAGCCGAGCCAAAAAATCTAAGGGAAATAAATTATGATGCATTTACACAATGGAATATTACACAGCCCTTTGAAAAGAATAAGACAGACCTGCGTGTAAAAACAAGACAAGAGGGCCCATTTGCGGTAAAGGAAAGAGAAAAAAGTCTCATGCATTGCAAATGTCCTCAGTGGTAGTTTGGGGCGAATAGGACTTTCTGTATTTTATTTTATATCTTTTGGTGATGCTTTGATTTTCGACAACGCCATGTTACTAAATTGAATTTAGAGACATTCTACTAGTATCAACAGACTGCCTGGCTTTCAACACTCAGCCCAGCTTCTCGCTGATCCTCAAAGCATATCTTCTCATCTTGCTGGTCTCCCCGCTGCCCATGTGCATGTGTCAGGGCCTCACATCCTGCCTCCACTCACTCCTTAGACCTTCTTCCTAACCCCTCAGACGAACCAGACACTAGCAAGGTCATCTCAGCAGCCTCCCTACCTCCTCCATGGAGTTTTGCTGCGTGCTTCAGTCCCAGGGGCCATGATGTGCTCCCATGAACATGTAGTGTGTCCTAGGTCTTCAGGTTGGATCCTTCTGTTTTCCGCATAACGTCCGTGCTATGGGACACCCCCAAAAGAAAGACTTGGTTCATTTCAAAAATATAAACTGCAGCTACTAAATGCCGAATTCTGTCTTACTGGGGTTTCTGTGGCGTTTTTACGTACATCAGCACCAGCCTTGCCCTTCAAAGAGGCAGGATCCCCATCCAGGCACCAAAGCACCTTCTCAAACAAAGAGCGCTGCAGGTGGGCAGCCCAGCCTTCGTGGCAGCAAACTCCTCTTTCAAGATGCAGGCGGCCTTGATGTGTTCACATATTAAACCACTTGAAGGAAGTAGCTCTGATGTGAAATTATTTAATCAGAGACTTTCTTCCTAACAATTAGATGAGATCATCTGACTTGGAGGACGAGGACTCGGCCTCAGGAGGGGGAGGAGAAGGGGAGAGGAGAGCAGGACAGTAATTCAGGAGGTGACCTCAGGTGGGGTGGACAGCTTTGAGGTCAGCAGCAGAGGCCATGAGGGAGGGGAGGGGCCTGGAGCGGGAGCCAAAGAGTCAGCCGACTTCCCCTCACCCTGTTGCTGCAGGTGTTTGCCACTGAGTTCACAGGAATTTCTGACCAGCTATACGTGACCCTGGGGTTACATGTATAGGCTGAGATGTAGCCAGACTTTTTAAAAAAGAAATGGAATGTGTGTATGTGTGTCTGCATGTCTCTCTGTCTGTCTGCTCAAGGGTATATACTTTTCCAGGAAGAAAAGATAAGACTATCAGTAGATATACGCACATGTCTGTTCATCTATGGCTATTTCCCGACAGTTACTCTATATTCTTTGTGAGAAAAGGGTGAAGCTACACACACACACAATTGTATTATCCTTGCTAACCACATCAATGTGTTTTGCAAATCATGGGAAAATTTTAACATGGGCTTAGCCCACTCTGCTATACATTTATAGAGTGTTGTTTTTTAGAGGATCTGTTACACATGGAAATATACGATGTAGAGAGTTAATTTATAGCTACACACTCTCTAAGAAAATAAATCAAAATGAATAGATTAATGGTCAATTTGGTTTTAGGCATAGATTGTATTTTTTCAAAAAAAAATATATATACAAGGAAAAATGAATGTGGTGCTGTTCTTGCCTTCAGAAAAGACCAAAATGTCATTTGCAGACTTGTCAGTAGGAGGCTGTTGCAATCAACAGCAGAAGCAGCAGCTGAAACTCAAGATTTGGAGTGAAAAGAGATCTGGGGTTGTTGGCGGGTTACAGGAATGCTTTAATGTTGGAAGCACAGAGGAAAATATGGAATTAAAAACAAAGAAACGGCCCCCATTTTTTTTTTCAAGAGAGGCAGAACCCTTTTGCTTTTATGTCTCTGTCACTTGCTCCAGGATTCTTCATAAAGCCCTCGAACCACCTAAATAAATATTCATATGGCTGCTCAACATCTCATTAATAAAACAAGATTTGGTGGTAAAATATTTCAGAGTAACATGTGATTTGCATCTCACCCTTGTTTAACTTTAAATCTCAAGCAATTAATAAATGAGACTCGAGAGCTTTTTAAGAAGTAACATCTTACATGCACCACAAATTGCATTATTTTTATGTGTAAATAATGATGAAAGGAGAGATTGTTCCTTTGATGTCTATAAACTACACTGTAAAATATGCAGAAAACATTCTTGAGTTTAGTTGGAGCCAAAACAAATAGACTAGTTCATAAAACAGAGCAGCAGCAGCATTCTTAGAAACAAGCATTATTTTTTTGTTGTTGTTTCTTCCCAATTGCTTTTTCCATCTTTCATATTCTTGCCATTCCTAGTGGCAGATTCATTCCAAATTCAAAATTGTTGCTTGCCTGCGTTTCCTCAGTCAGAGTAATGGGTTCTTCTCCAACCCATAACCACCACCCCCCACCCCACCCCCAGGAAATATGTCTTCCTCTAGGGTTCTGGCCAGACCTCAGCTGAACCGCTGGTGTTCAGGCACTGTCATTTTTGCCTTGGTATTTCATTGTTGCTTTAAGAAGTCATTCTTTCAAATGCTCACAAAATTGGTGTACCTCAGACACGTTGACTCTTTATTTCCCAAGCTGACTTAACTCACTTCATCTGGTTTCTACATGGTGTCAGCTCTCAGCTTGCCACATTTTCCCTTTGGTATAGATCTAAGTTCCTGGCTGCCCGGGGAAGACTGTGACCATCCTGTTCGGGGTTGCCAGTGGTAGTGCCAGCAGGCATCTTCGGTAGGTTCTCTGCTGGTTCTGGCAGTTACACAGACACACCAGGCAAGGCAAGACAGGGCAGGGCAGGGCCAGCCCCCCAGAAGGAGTCTTCAGGCTCTTTCTCTGGGTTCTCTCTCTCTCTCTCCCTCTCTCCCTCCCTCCTTCTTCCCCCCCCCCCACTTTGTGCTCTCTTCTCTCCTCCATCTTCTCTCACCCTAGGTTGGTGCTGCCCTTAATCCTTTCCTCACAGGCCCAGGTGTCCCTGCTCACACATGCGCACACCCACTGGGCCCAGGTGTATACAATCATGGTGAGGGCACAGTACCAAGAGGTGCTGCTCAGAGAGGCCAGTGGCGGGAGGGGGCTCATGGTCCTCACAAGAGGACGCAAAAGCAGGTTGAACGTCATCAGGATTCAGAACAAGTTCACTACTAACATCCCGAGGTGGTTTGTTCGGCTTCTGACTACCTGGACCATCCTCTGACACAGCGTGGGAGAAGATTAAATGGGCAGATGTGCTCACTGAGGCCAAAGACACGAACCCCACATGCCTCCCTCCCAGTGGCAGCTACAGGTGGTCTTCCCTGGACCAGCTCTTCTGGGGCCCCTGTTTCTGCCTTGCTTGCAGGTTTACCGTCTCACTGCTTGGAGTTAATGCCTTTTCATTAAAACTGATCCTGAGTGCTGATCACATCAAGCAGCTGTCTGTCAGCTCCTGGGCCATGTTTCCTCTGGGTTTTCTTCTGATATTTCTTCTCAATGGCACTTTTCTCCCGGAGCTCACCATCTCTCTATTCCCCCCTGTCATGTTCTCACTCATCCTTCATGTCATTCTTAACAAAGGTTCATGGGCAGAGTCTTCAGCAGAGCAGGTTTGTGTGAATATGCTTCCCTTTTTGCTGACTAGCATCATAATCCCATGTTATTTCCTTAATAGCAGCTTAAACCTGGGAAGAATCTTAAAGAAGTGGCCCCACTAACAACCGCCTCCTCCCCCATTCTCTCGACCCTCAACCCCCATTTCACAAGTAAAAGTCTGGCTTCCACCTTCGGGGAACCCTTGGTTCTTTCCTGTCTCCCTTGGCAGCCATGGGCCTTGAACTTGAACCTGGGACTCTGCATCTTTGGCCTTTCCTATCATTCAGACACATCCATGGAAACACCATTTTCACTCTTTAAGTATTGGTGAGATGCTAAGGCGGCCAGCGAGTCTCCCTCACCGTCTTCTTCATTCTCTTGTCACGTGCAAAGCCGGGCGCAAGCAAGCTTTTTCTCACCAGGCCTGTTTAAGAAACGCCTCCTTCCGTAGTTGGCGCTGTTGCTTGCTGAAATTTTTGATTTTTTTTTTTATTGTCACCAGCTGTCCTTGGGAGCCAAATGTTCAAGGCCAGTTTAGAAAAGAGCTCATGACTTTAAAAACAACTCTCTAAACGTTCTACCTAATTTAAAGAGCATGCCACAGAAAGGAAACGTTGATGCGTAACGATCCCTTCAGCCTCCAAGATGGGGAGCTGCCGCGGCGACGCTCACACCGGGATTGATTGGTGAGAAGCCTGAGGAATTTGTCTCCCACAAGGAAACCAATTATTCTCAAAATCCATTTAGTTCAAATGCTTTTATTTCTATGATGTCTAGTGATCAATGAATAAATAAAGGCTGTCAATATGACAGAGTTCTTTATTTTTGGAAGGACACTCGCATAATGGGATGAAGATGGCAAGCTCTGGAGTGGAGACATGTTTCAACCTGGGCCAAGCTGTGAAGTGGTTCATGGAAATCCATCTTTTTAATATTACTGCCGGTTTCATTTTCCTCAGACCTGCAGTGACCTTTTCAATGCTGCTGCCATGTGTTGCATTACAGACAGACAGAGGACTTTACGGTGCGAATTCTGGAGCCAGGATGCCTGGGTCCAAGTCCTGGCTTCCCATTTAGTAATTCTAGCATCCCAGACTAGTCACTCTGCAGCTTCATGCCTCAGTTTGCCCCATTTCAAGCCACGGAGGTCGTAATAAAACTTACAGGAGCTGCTGAGAAAATTGGTGAGTTAATGTTTGGGAAGCATTTAGGAGGGTGTCTTCTACTTCATAAAACCTACATATACATAATTGTTGGATTTTTCTAAAGATCCCATCAAGTTAACTTCGAATCTATGTTTGATCCACATTAAATAAACCTTTCTTGATTCCCTGTCCTTTGCAGCTGTCTATGCACTGTTGCTACTCGGTTCTTATTACTTCAGTCTGACTTCCATTCCCCTCCACAAAACCACTCTTTGGGTCGCCAACAGCATCCATGTTGCTAGATCCACTGGATGGGCAGCATCTTCATCTGCTCGTCTTGCAGCATCAGACACAGGGACACGCCTGCCCTTCCTCCGGCCCTTTGGCAACTCCCTCCTAGCCACATTCAGGGGCCCTCTCTGCTTCTCTGACCTTCATACCCATTGTTCCTCAGGGAGAATGTTTGGAGCTTCCCTTTCTCATTAGGGTGGGCACTTCCACTTGAGCATCCTCCCCTGGTGACATCGATGTTTTGGCACCCGGCAATCTTCGGTCTCTCTGCTCATCTCTAAGATCTCACCGTGTCCCAGACTCTTCCGGAAAATGGGGCGATCGTACAGCTCTTGACGTGTCTTACAGAAACCTGAAACTCGCCATGTCTGAAATTTTCTAAACCCCTTTGCACTTGACCTGCTTCTGTGTCCCTTACTCTGGTTAACCGCTTTGTCTACCCTTTGCCCAGCCAGTCCTCAGCCTTCACTTTCCTCTTTTCTCTGTCATTTCTCATGAGACCAGTCACCTCGCTCACATCCTACTCCACCCCGTCCCCTTTCTGCAGCCACATGACCCTCCTCGAGGTCACGGTCTCACTAGTTCTCCTTAATCTGACCAGGCCCCCCCTTTAGCTTGCCCCCTCCTGGCACACCACACCTGGATTGACTGTTACTTCCTGGGGCCCTCATGGCCCAGCAGTAGCAGGCTCACATGCGCTTAGCAGGCTTTCGGGACTCTAGAATCACCCCACCTGTCACAGCAGCACCGCCTCTCCTCTCCTTGTACCCCACACTCCACCATCACTTACCCTTTAACTCCTCCATGATGACAAACACTCTCTTCAGTTATGGCATGTGTGCTGGCTTTTCCCTTTTGCCCCTTCCCGTCCAGCGTGCGCTCATCCCGCTTGTCCCTGACCTTGGAAGACCTCCTTGGCTATCCCAGCCTCCTGAAACTGGCCTTCCCGCTCCTTGTGGGCCCTCTGACTCCCCCCCCCTCGGGACAGAGACACGTAGACCTAGTGACTGCTGTCATTTCTCAGCACCGCCCTGTGGGCTGTGGGCTCCCCAAGCACTGGCCCCTCACAGCAGGCCCCAGACCCGGGCCCAGTGACTGAGACACGGTGGCCACTCAGAGACCACCTGCCCACTGACTGGATGTCCACTGCCAAACAAACCCAGCTCAGCACTTTACCTTTGTTGAACTGATAGAACAAGAAAAATATGATCCTTTCAGGAAGTACTTTCTCTTTAAAATGATGCGACAACATATATGCAGGGAAAACAAACATTTCGACACCTCAAACACCTAAAATTTCTTATATTATCCATGGTGTGTTTTGGAGGGAGTACTAAGATTTACCTCCTCATTCCCCTGGGCTCCCTGCTTCTCTGTACATCTCGTTGAGTCCAGTTATTAAGAGTGTTTCTCTGAGTTCGTCAAATGCCTGTTAAAATTTTAGAGCTAAAAGGACAATTAGCCATTTACCTGCAAGACTCCAAGAAGGGGAGGTTTTCTAGTCTGTACCCTCTCAGTTGTCAGCCAATACACTATTAAGAAGTGCTGTAGCGTTTGGTTTTTCTTTTCTTTCTCCTCGTGGTATACAAGTTTTTGTCTCATTGTATTATTTCATGATATAAAAACGCCTTCCACATTATCAATGAACATAAATATATGGAAAAAATTTAAATTGCTTCCTGCCAAAGTAAGATCAATAGAATTTTATCAGAAGAAGAGAAAAAAAATTAAGGATGTAGTGACCGTCATGCAGGATTTCTGAAAATCATCATGATTCTCTGTGAAACAGACTTGAGAATTAAGGGGACCGTGAAAAGGGGATCTTTTACTATGAGTTGGAGTGAGTTGAAGGAGGCTCTTTGTAAACACTTAGTCATTGATTATATACTCTGGGAAATAGTGTCTATCTGGTTGAAGTTAAAATATAAGCATTACAACTTCTGGTCCAGATGTATCAGAACATCACCTTCACACCCTTGCCCATGCCTGCATCAGGGCAAGATGGAATTGAGAATCAATTTTCAAAGTGATGTTTTGTGTTTACTGTTGGACATCTCTCACGCGGACCTGCTATGCTGGGGCGTACCGAGCGGGAACATGGACTTTCAAGTATCCACCAAGCAGGTCAGCCCTGGAGCCAGCAGACGAACCAGGATTCAGAAGCCACCCAGGAAAAACTGCTTATCAAAAGGAAAGTGGAAAATGAAGTCCATGACAGACTACTTCTGAAAATCATCAAATACGTTTCAGAGCCTTGTTTTTGTTCCACCGCTGGTCTTTTTGGAGTTTCTCTCTCTTCTGGGACTAACCTGTTTTCCTATCTGTGAGGCTGTTCTGGTTTAAAGACAGTACCCGAGCTGCAGCCTGCCCGGCCAGCCGCTTGCCTGAGGCCCACGGCCTTCTTTAGAAGGCTGTTTCCAGGGGCAGGGCAAGTTTTTTTAAGTCATGGTAAAGACTTTCAAATGTACTGGAGTAAAAAGCCCTAAAATATACATATTTATCTCACAGAGGAAATTATGTTTCCCAGTGAGAGTCCCAGTGATCAAGGTTAGCATTTTTCTGGGAATTAAGTAAAAAACGTGACAAGGAGACCTAAATCTCATCACAGCTGAGAATGTCGTCAGGGTTTGAATTATTTGCACCATTGTTTAGAGACGCCTGTCTTGTATAAGTTGAAAAATGCAACTTCTTATTTAAAGGTGATGGAGAAGCCAACCGTGGTGTTGTGCACCTGTAATCCCAGCTACCTGGGAGGCTGAGGCTGGGGAATCACTGGATTCTGAGGGTTTGAGACAACCATGGGTAACATAATGAGAACTAGTCTTGAAGGAAGGAAGAAAGGAAAGGAGAGGGAGGGAAGGAGGGAGGGAGGGAGGAAAGAAAGGAGGGAGG
This sequence comes from Uropsilus gracilis, assembly GCA_004024945.1. Taxonomy (NCBI): domain Eukaryota; kingdom Metazoa; phylum Chordata; class Mammalia; order Eulipotyphla; family Talpidae; genus Uropsilus; species Uropsilus gracilis. Next base: position 100,087 of record PVHY01002758.1, read on the forward strand.
GTGATGGTGGTAGTAAATAATTTTTAGAGAAAGAGAATTTCTAGAATACAGATCTATGGGCATAGCATTTCCTCCACCAACCTCCCATTTCCTATAACTTTCTTGCCCATGGCATACTTAGCAAGATCCTCCCTCCCCACTCACCCACCCCTACCCCCAACCCGACCCCTAGCAATGCCCTTTAGAGCATCTTGTTGGCTGTTCTTTCCTCACAGTCTCATATGCCCTCTCTCATTTCCATCATCCCTTCCCCGCCCCAAATGCTGAATCATTGACAGCTTCAGGACTATTGTGTGGGGAGCGGGGGGCATGGCGGGGAATGGGGGGGAGAAAGGACCGTTGCAGGGTAAGATATATTCTCTGCATCTCTAACGGAAACTCAGAATACATTTTCCAGCAAAAAGATAGTTGTAAATGGCGGGTGGGTCTCACAGTACAATTAACACAGTATAATATTTCAGCCACATAAAGGCTAAATCATCTTTTTCAGATTCAGTTTTCCCCTAGAATCAAATGTTGGCCCTCTCTCTGACTAACCCTGCCCCAGCCCCAGGCCAGCCTCCCCTTTCCACCTCTTTCAACCACCCAGGTCAGAGAGTCAGGCCTCTGTCTGTTCCCTCTGCTTTCTCACCCTCAGATCACTACCTGGTCTTTGCTTTACGTCCCACTCCCAGCTCAGTAGTTGGCAAATAGCAAGCACTCAGTAAATGTTTGTTGAATGAAGCAATGAACTTGCAATTTATATCTACTGACTGCTAAAACCACATTCTTAGAAATGACCAACTGGTTGTTCATAACAGCAGTGATGGTGGTTCTGTTGCTAGCGATGGTAAGGATGATGTCATCATCCATCTCCCCCAACTCCCCTGAACCATACATGTCTGGTAACCACCTCCTTGAGCAACTTCAGTTCTAGTCTCTGGTTATTTTACTAGCGCTTCTTTTCAGGAGCCCTGTGAACACATTCTGCACTAATGCCCTATTATATTTTTTTCTTTATTCTTTCTCCCTCAGTAAACTCACTCACTGCTGTAACCTCAACTCTGACTACTCTACAGAAGAAGCACAACATGAGCCCCTAACCCTAATTTCCCCCCAAGTTTCACACTGAATTTGCCTTTGTATAGATAATGTCTTGGCATCTAGAATTCAACATATTTCCTCCCCACTCTTCTACTCCTCAGCTGACTCCCTTTCTTGCTCCTTTGCTACAGGATCAGTTGTTTCTCTCTTTCTGTAACACTTTCTTTTCTATACTCACTGCTTCTCTCCTGGACTCTTCCTCAATCTCTTTGCTTCCTCTAGTGTAACTCCTTGTCTCACCAGAGCTGGTAAATCAGCCATATATCAAAACAAACCTAATCATGTTCAAGTCCTGCTCAAAACTTTCGCTGTCTGGTAGACCATAAAACAAACATATCGGTCTAGCCCTCATCTTTCACTGCTCCATGTGCCCTGAGCATCAAACAGAGCTGATGATTTGTAGTGGCCAGATTTATACCCAGTACTTCTATGGGCTTAAAGCTCTAATAATGAAATTCCTTTTATCAGGTCAGAATACAGAACTGCTTAATTTCAGACACATACTAATTTTAATTAATAAGAGGATAACAGTCAAGATAGCAATACAATGGAGAGTCCTCTAAGAGGATTCCTGGGGACGTAGATGGCAGATTAGTGAAGACATTGAAATTGCCCGCTCATGGGAATTGGGGAGGGGAGAAGGCTAGGTCTGAGATCAGATTCTGATCCCAAAGATAAAGAGGCAAGAGCCAACTGGCAGATGTATATACTGATGGAAAATGCTCATCTTCACGTAAAATGGCCAAGTCCTGGGTGAAAAATTTGACATATAGTTTGTTGACTTTTTTTGTATTTTGATCATTTGAGTTGTCACCACTCAGCAATAAATGAGATGTAATATACAATTAACTGAAAGTGTCACATACTGACCTGTAGACTGGATTGATACATGTGTGAGGGAGGGCTGAGGAGGGTGAAATTGTTTGGCATTCAGAGGATCTGTTCTCTTGAGAAACATCAAATCCCTTTGAACAGAGAAGGCAGAGAATGCTTGCATCTTTTAGGCAAAGGGACTATTCCACGTGCAGAGGCCTGATGTACAAAGACTCTTCTAGAAGGGTGGCCAGACCGTGACAGGTTCAACTGAAGAATGAACAAATTAGAGAGAAGAGCTAGCTTAAGTGCCCTTCAGCTTCTTGGAGAGGTGCTGATGGAAGAAGGGAAATAAAGGAACTTAGCATGGAAGGAAATAATAGCTATGGAAGAAGAGATGGGATTGAAATATTTGTGGAATATTTGAATACTGCCATCACCTGAGTGTGTTTTCGTTGGAGCCCAAGTGAAGCACAACAGTCTTAAAATAACTTCTAAATTGTTCTTTCCACAGTATAGGTTTTCCTTAAGTGACTATATTTAGCTTTTCTTATGTTTTTGTTTCTAAAGTTAATATAATTTGTATCCTTTGCCACTCCGGACTTGTAGTTCCCCAAAATAAAAACAGCAATTTCAGAAGGCCACTCGATAATTCTAATTATCCCAGCAGGTTCTAATTGTCTGCATACCTGGGAACACCCTTGACCACTGTTGGATGCTGAAAGCGCACACTGCTTGTAGCTCCCATTCTATGCTTCTCCAGGGCCACCAGAAGGCTCAGTTGCTATGTCTCATCTACCACCCTTACTCTAAAGCTCAGAGACCAGAAAAGCTCACAGGAAAAGTGAGAATGATTGATGTGCGCAGATTATAGGGTGGTTTGGGTTGTCGGTATATGTGGTTCCCATTTATTTTGTGCCTTGAGTCTGCCCAACCTTGGCCTCCCTCCTGACCCAGCATGGGCTGGTTGCACTTGGCGCAGGTGAGTCTGGGCATGGGGGCAAGCTTCCCTGCCATCCTGGGGCGCAGCCAGAGCCCCTCCCATCCGGGACACCCACCTACACAAGACAGTCTTGCTCGCGTGTCTCCTCATCAAAAGTGAAAATTAGAGCAGGCCCAGACGGTCCTAACCCAGCTCGCTTTCAAGTGCTATTTTGGTCCCTCTTTACGTTTGCTGGTGGGAAAGCAGGAGGCTTTTTTTTGTTGCTCAAAGTCTTTTTGAAGCCCCACGCCTCAGCAGAAATTATAGGTTTGTTTGGGTTTTGCTGGTCGATGGCAGAGGGCAGTAGCTACACAGGGAGGACGACGGTGAAGGCCGCCCTGTCCTGCACTTTGGGACTTTTGCAGGTCTTTTGAACGGGTCCTGTTTCAGACATCTTTGGGACTTATCCCACCTGACCTGAGCAGTATTAGACAGTGCTTCCTGCAGGCTACTTCTCACCTGACAGAGCAAGGCAGAGTGCTTTTGATGTCTGGAGAGCTCAAGGAAGTGGCTAGAGCTGATTGGGTTTTGTGCTAGTCATCACCTGTGCGCCTTATCTCTGAGTTAGGGAGGAAATGACAGAACCATTCTGAGGGCAAGGGTCTTTCATCCCATGCCCTGCTCCCCCTCTCTTGCTTGGCTGGGCATTGACCCATAAGGGGTGGGTCATTGGGGTGTTTCATCGGAAACTATTTTAACTGTATTCGTTCTCTGTATCTCACAAGAACTGTATGAAGGGTATTTTCTGGTGACCGTCTTATACACTAGAATATGTTTTGCCTTGATGGGGCAGATGGCATTGGTGGGGCAGATGGCAGAACCTATTTAGAGCAATCAGCTTTGGGGGTCTCTGGGTGCCCTGGGTGGGCCCTCTCCCGCCCCTGCAGTAGTGCAGATTGTTGCGCTGAGCACTGTGGACATAAATGAGCTCAGAATCACAGGCAATGGTGAGACTCCCGGCCAACATGTCCGTTCAGGTATTGGTACCAGTGTGGCATGGCTCCCATGAGAAAGGTCAGAGCCTCAGGGCGCACAGGGCCTCCACAGTACAGATGGAAGCTCTCACCACCAGACTGTGGTGTGAGTGACAGACCAGACTGTGGCGCGAGTGACATGGCGCTTTCGTTTTCATTTTCTTTCCATTGTTGCACTTTGTCAAAATTTGCTCAATGAACACTCACTACTCTGGTAAAATGGGGAGGGGGGGGGCGACAGGATGGAGTTAAGCATTCATCACCACGTGGTCCTTCGGTAATGGAAGCAATACAGGAAGCTTTAAGTTGAATCTCTTTGCTCCACCCTAACTTCCTGAATGAAGTCCCAGCCCTTCTTGCTGTCCTCTGTGGACGTCACTGTCATCTGTTCATCCCGGAGACTGTAACCAGGAGACTAGTGGGAGAGGGGGGATGAAAGTACACGTTCAGAATGTCTTGAGTTTCTAAAACTCCCTCCAGTATGTAATAAACCCCTGGTAAGTTTCCATAGAACTGAGAGCCTGGCTTGGTCAACATATAGGCAGTTCATGACTAGACCCTAAGCTAGAGTACTCGTAAGGAAAACGATTATAAAGGTAATGAAAGTTTGATATGTAATCATACTGGTAAACATGATCGAGCACATTTCTTGTTGCCCAGTTGTGATAAAATAACATTTTCTGAGCTCTTCCTTATGTGTATGAGCACTGTGTTTGCGTGTAATGTTTCAGATAACCTCCCAAGACTATCTGCCACAGGTACTATCAATATCCTTCTATTTACAATATGCAAATGAGACCCAGAGAAATTTAACTCGCCTACGATCCCAAAGCCAGCAGGAGCTAGCGCAGAAATGCAGTCAAGAGGCCAGACTAGGAAACATGGATGCTTCGCCAACACACTCTGCTTTCGAATGCGTTGCTGCAAGACTAGACGCCAACATTAGAAATTCCAGTTGGTCAAATAGCAGTTGAATTTCAAGTCTGAAGATGCCTTGCGGACCATTTTTCCAGCGTCTTGCTGCTGTAATGGAGAGGGAAGCACAGGTTCAAAGAGATGAAATGACTGGCCTCTGGTCATACTGCTCGAGTGATGGAAGAGGGTTCCCGGGTTCTCTCCCCTCCACCAAGTCTTCCCTCTCACATCAACAAAACCACAAATGAGGGTCATTACCTGAGCCCGTTTGCTTTTATGCTTTCTGTCTCAACATACAAACAGTTCTTAGAAGCTCTCCGTTGTCATTTTCCGATGGGGGTTCCTGCTTTAGAGCCCAGCTCAAGATAAAAGAACAGCAAACAGTAAACCCCCACTTACTTGACAGGGGCACATAAGAGATGCTAGGATGGCCGGCACATTCCCTAAACTGATGCCGGCACATTCCCTAAACTGCAGACAGGTCCGGACCTCCCCCAGCACAGCACCTGCCTGAGGCCAGACTCCAGGGGACTCTCTTGCTGCTTCTCTTCCTCTTACACAAGAATTTTCTGTGGAAACATTCTTTCAGTTTCGTCATGAAACTCTCTTAGAGTCCTTGTTGGAGAAACCATCCCATCCTGTCCCCACTGTAGGGGCAAGCATCTGGCTCACCAATCCGAACGGGTTCTTTATTGGTTTTAGCAGTTACACAGACACACCAGGCAGGACAGGGCAGGACTGGCCGGTGTACAGGAGGCAGGCAAGCCCCCCACCCCTCAGGAATCTTCACGGTCTTTCTCTGGGCACGCTCTCTCTCTCTCTCTCTCCCTCTCTGTCTCGCTGGCGTCTTCTCGTGCTTGTCGCATGCCCTCTTGTGTCCCCTGCACTTCTACATCCTCCTCTCTTGGCCCAGGTGTCGCCACTCACACATGCGCCCACCCACCAGTCCAGGTGTGCACTGTCATAAGGCGCGCTGGTCATCAAGGCTAATGGCAGAAAAGGCCTGACCAACCTATTTACCCTACGGAAAGGTCTTTGCAGGCCATGGATCCGAGAGCAGAGAAAGGCTGAATCCATACAAGAAAAGCTAAGCCATCCTGCTGCTGATCTTAGGATCCTCCTCACGAGAAAACCAGCATCAGGCGTCTCCGGCTTTTAGGTTTTTTGTTTTGTTTTTTTTTTCTGTAATCCTCAACTTAGGTGATGGCAGACACCCAAAGAACACACTTCCACATGTGCCAGGGATGGTTTTATTTTTTGAATATTAAAACATCTCTGTGTGTATAGCTTGCTAATCTCTATGAATACCATGAACTCATTAAAATAATCTTTTGATTAGAATTAAGCTGTAGAAAAGCCAGTTTTACTCTCCAGCAAGAACCACATCAGACGTCATCCCATTTCCCCATTAAAGGAGGTTTTACTGGGGTGGTTGGCCTCCATCTGCAGGAGAGAAGGGGGACAAGGACCACTCTGTCCCCCAGACCAGAAGCGTTGGACCATCCTCGTCACCAGTTATAGCACAGACATCAAGGTCACCCAGCTGTATCGGTTCTAGCGGTTACACAGACACACCAGGTAGGGCAGGGCCAGGGCCAGGGTGGGGGTGGGGGGTTGCTGGGAGGCAGTGGAGCCCCCCAGTTGCCCAGGAACCCTCCCTCCCTCTCCCCTTTCTCCTCCCTCTCCCTCGTTCTCCCATTGTCTCTCATTGAACGTGCTCTGTAACATGCTCAGATCACGTGCTCATATCCTCTGTCCCCCTTAGCCCCTTTCTCCGAGGCCCAGGTGTGCACACTTATGCATGCGTACACCACTGGCCCGCACCATCATGGGGAACAACGCATTATCAAGGTGCTGGGTATACAGGCTGCTGAAGAAAGGTCTGACTGATTCGCCCTACACCAGGCTCCTCCCTGTGTGTAGTTTACGCTACGGAACCCTGAAAGCCTCCTCTCTGTGTCTCCCACTGTCCCTTTCCTCTGGTTTAGGGGAGGAGGCAACCCGTCTTCTGACCCTGGGTGAAAACTCAGGAAGGGGCCTTGATTTTTTTTTTTTTTTATGTCATTTTACCCTGTTCTTTGAATTGTACGCACAGGCTTGTTCTCAGCAAAATTAAACTGTTCCTAAAACCAGTCCCAGGGAAGATGCAGTCGAGGGGGCTCAGAGCACCATCTGTGACTTATTATCAAGGTAATTTTGCTGCCTGCTTATCTTTGATCCAGAGACCTGGACCAGCTGGGTCCCGGCGGCCCTGACAGACCCCTGGTGATGACTGAGCTGGGACTGGAGGCCTGGGTGAATCCTCACCTCACCCTCTCAGTTGTTATATTTTATTCTGCTCTGGGAAGACGCCTTCATGCTTGTTCTCGCCATGCCTCTGGGTTCTAGCTTGGTCACCATTCTCTGCTGTAGGGGGAGTCAGTCAGGCCTTCCCCCCCCCATTAGCCTGTTTATGCAGCACCTGGGGTATTGCATCTTCCCCATGATGGCGCATGCATGGATCAGTGTGCGCCCTTGGGCCTGGGACAGAGGGACTAAGGGGGCCAGAGGACACAAGCACCTGATCCAAGCATGTTACAGAGCACATGCAATGAGAGAGCATGAGAGAACGTCAGAGAGAACCCAGAGAAGAATGTGAAGATTCCTCGGGAGATAGGGGGCTCTCTTGCCTCCTAGCAGCCCCTACTCTCACCCCAGCCCTGGCCCAGCCCTGGCCCTGCCCTGCCTGGTGTGTCTGTAACTGAACCAATAAAGAACCTGCACAGGTGGGTGAGTCCGATGCCTGCCCTACAATTGGCCACCAGGACCAATTACCGTACATCTGGGGAAAGACACTGCTTTTTATCAGTGGTTGTATCGGAGGGCAAAGATTTGGAGAACTATTTCATTTTCTTCTTTATGTTTCCATTTTTCTTCAATTAACATGTATTTATCATCCTGAGGAAAGGTTACATTTTTAAAAATTAATGTGCCTTCCAGAGTAGAGCTTGATCTACCAGTGGGAGCCGGAGTGGCTTTAGCTATTCAGAAGTTGGCCCGACGACGCATGCCAGCAGTAAATCAAGGGGAAACCGACTTTTAAAACAGGACTTCAAAAAGTCCGCTTTCCTAGCCCACCTCTATTTCAAGGAGCCCCATCATGTAACGTACTCCAAGGGGGTTTGTCAGTTTTGAAGAGAAATGCTTCAGCGTGACGTGTTTGGTTTGTGGCAGCTCATTTCCAAGCAGCTGGGCTGGCCCTGCCGTGTTTGTTAGGGAAGGAACGGCCTTTGATGAAAAGTTCAGGGCGGACAAATGTTTGGGCTCCCCTCTGCCAGGAACCTGCCTGGGTTCTCACTTGAAACGGCTTTCTGACTGTCTCTGCCTCCGCCTTGCACCATGCCCACCATTCACCGTCAGGACTGGCCTCCATTAAGCCTGCTTCGAAGGTGTTAAAACATAACTAAAGGGTTTTTCATGTACCAACTCCTACTGATGGGGTGGGGGGCTCGTATTCGGTGGCAACAGTCATTAATTTAACCCCCCCCCCCCCGAAATGACTCTCTGTTCTCAAGATGAAAAATCCAGTTGAAAATGTTCATCTTAACAAGACAGCACCATCCTCGGATTGGATGCCTCATCATCTCTGTTGTTGGCATTCTTGCTGTGTGTTTAGCAGCATCTATATTCATACTCACCGAGACGGTTCAGAGTGGAGTTCAGAAATAATACTGTTAACAAAGATGACCACTTCTCCCCCTAGTTTGAGCAAGCTTCGTTTCCTGGAGTGGCTTGTTTAAGCCAGGGGTCTTTAAAGCCCTTGGTGCCTGCATGGGAAAAAGTGGATGCCAGTCGGAAATAAATTGATCACTGAGATCAGTGTCAAAGTACAACCCGATCAAACCACAGAGCAGGCTCGGGTGCTGTCAGCCCCTCACTTGCAGTCGTTGGGAGAGGTTTCTCCACAGTAAGCTGAGGACCACAGCATAGATGGAGGGGAAGGACTGTTACAAAGAAAATGCTAGCTCCTGGTAGAACAGAATGTGCAGGACCCTGTGGTGGGAGAGAGGTGACGGTGCAAAAGCTGAGGACCGGCCGTGAGGCCGCGGCAGGAGAAATGGTGAGAAGCTTCTACAACTGAGAAGATGAGGGGGAGGCAGTGGGGAGGCTGGGCAGCACTGCCTTGAACATGTGGAGATTGTTTGGACAATGGAGGATTTGATCAGATACTAGTCTGCAAAATGCGCTAAACTCTAGACCCTCAAAAGCCAGTGGTGAACAGGACCCATCCTTGACTTTCAGAATCTTCCAGCAAAGGAGAAAAGGTGCTGAGGTTTCACACATGCAGGGGCTGATGGTGGAATCTTGTCAAGTATGGTCACTTGGCCAGTTTTCGTTGCATGGTGAGAAAGCAACGCTTAATCTGAGGCTGACTTCAAGATGGAGTTGGTCCTGTGAAGGCCGTAGAGAAAAATAGCCCCAGAAGGGGAATGCTGGTAAGAGACTCTGAGGTGGTAAATTATGGACACACCTAAATACCCAGCAATAATGAGTGGATGAAGAAAATGTAGTACACGTACATGATGGACTGCTACCCCACTATGAAAAAAAAAAAAGGAAGGGGATGAAATTTGCACATTCAAAGAGCAGAGGGAAGGAAATATTTCCCTTCCTATAGAAGGTTGCTATAGGAAGAGACCAGAGTGATGGGGGAATTAGGGCCGTGTTGTCCCTGGAGGGCTTTGGATGGTATTCTAAGTGCAACAGTAAGCCGCTGGAGAGTTTGGAGCAGATGGGAGGCATTTATCCAGCAGATGGATCCAGCTGACTGCCGGGTGCAGAATGTGTAGGATGGGAGACCATCGACTCTTGGAGTGGTCTTTGGGGAAAGATTGGCCATGGGGCATGGAAAGAAGTGGGTGGGTCACGCATGTTTTAGAGTCGAGTCAACAGAAAGTACAGATCAATTGGATGTGTTCAAAGAAGATGAGAGAGAAAAGATTCAGGGATGACTCCAGCTGTGCCTTTGATATGCTCTGTGAAGACTAGACTGACGGAAGCCACAAGGAGGAGTGAAGAGCAGATTGAGGTCAGTAGCAAGGGCATGAAGGGGACCACATCAAAAGAAATCTGGGAGATTGGATCCATGGGGACCAGTGATGGAAAACAGGATACCTTGGGAAGAGTCAGTGGAAGAGAGACAAAAAGGACATTTCCTGAGGTTTGGTCTTGGGAAACTCGGTGGCTCGTGTGGGTGATGGTGGTGCTGATGAGAATTCACCGGTAGGGCTGGGGAGAGGAAACATTTGGAAGGCAGTTGGCGGCTGCATGGGAGGCCGAGGATAGGAACAATTCAGGGGCGCCCTTCAGGTTCCTTGTTTCAGTGACTGTGAATATGCACTCCAGCCATCTAGTGTGAATATATAGATAGTTGTAAGCAAAGGGAAATGGGTCAGAGGAGGAAACGAAGTGATAATATTTTGCTTAATCAGCTTGTGCCCGCTAACCTGCAGCATGTGCTGTGGACGTCTAGGCGTCAGTTACATTGGCCTGCCTTGAATCCTGCCGCTGCATAAAGCTCACCTCCTCTTCGCCAAATCAAGCGCAAACGCCACCTGGCATCCAAGGCCTCTGTGCTCTCTGCTCTTGCCTTCCTTTCCCGAACTGCCTCCCCTTCACATGCCTCAGGAACCACACCCCCTTGTCTATGTACACCCCCGTCACCCCCGTTTTCCTTGGCAGTGGTGTTGCTTCAGCAGATAATTCTCCCCTCGCCTAACAATCACCACTATTATTCAGAGGTTTCCCCCAAATGCGACTTCTACTGCTTCTGCTAAAGACTTTTCTCCTCTCCGTGAGCTTTCTCCCCATAGTTTTATTGTGTGTTTTTTTTTTTCAGTTTTATTACGGAAATATGGAAGCATGCCCCAAAGTAGAATAATGCTGTTCGTCCCCAGGTACTCATCACCCAGCTTCAACAATGATTCAGATTTGACTGCATTTTCTCTCTTCTTTCCTAAAGTATTGTATAGCTGGTTGCAGACATCGTTGTACCCTGTGGGTTCCAGAATGCCACCCAGAACACAGGGACATTGTCTCCCACAGCCAAGGTGCCACACACCTTGTGACACAAGGTGTCACACCTGAGCCAATGAACAGTTATCTCTCTGTCCTTCTAACACCTGCCCAATGAACAGTTATCTCTCTGTCCTTCTAACACCTGCTTCATCATCAGCTGTCCAAAGACTTAAGAACTCTATTTCACAGCTGGTTTGTCTGAGTCAGGATCTAAATAAGAGCCAAGAGTTACACTGGGTTGTTGGAGACCCTGGATTACTATAGTGCAAGCATGGGCAGGGCAGGGCAGGGCAGGAGGCAAGCAGGCACCCAAGTCCTCCAGCCTCCCCACCATGCTCTTCCTTCATGCTCTTCCTTTTGTCTCTCTCTGACCTTCTCTTCCCGGCATGCTCTCTCCCAATGCTCTCATTTTGGAGTTCTCTTTGGCCTTCTCTCCTCTCTGGTGTTCTCATCTGTCAAGGTACACCCTACCCCCATGTCTACTAAAGCCAAAACCCTCTATCCCCGCCTCCTCCCAGGCCCAGGGGAGCCCACTCGTGCATGTGCACACCCAGTGGGCCAGGTCAACATCATGCGGTGGGTGCAAGACCACAGGTGCTAGACCTAGAGGCTAATGTTGGGAGGGGGAAAAAGCCCTCACCAACTTATTTATCCCTAACATTACTTTTCATCCTGTGCCTTTGCCTCTTGGAGATGAAGTTGCTTGTCCTGTGGCCTGCCCCGCATCCTGCCTGCATCTGCTGGCTCCTTGGTGGTGTCCCTGACCTCCCTTCTTCTGGCCTTCCTGCTCCCTTTGTGCTCAGTTGGATGCTAAGACTGAGTTGCCATAGCATTTATCCTTATCGCAAACCCCTGTGACTATAAGCATCTTCAAAGGTCAATCTGTCTTCCTCAGATTTGACTTTCTCTGCGATATCTAATACTGTATGCACTTAAAAATATTACCTAATTGAAGCATCTCGGAAAAGTTTGGACTCCTCCTGCCGGTATATGAACTCCAGGTATTTTCAGTGTGAAAAGCTTACTTTAGGAGTTGAGCTGAAGGAGAAATCTCAGTCTTGTAGACTGCTATTTCTCATTTACCCGGAAAGAATTACAGCCTAACTTAAGTGGCACATTCTTATCACTGAAGAGTGTTATTGCTGAGAACATTTGTCCCTGGGTCCTCATAGAAGTGATCTCGGAAATCAACTGTTTGTGCAGTCAGCATGGAAACTGGGTCACTAATCACTTTTGTGATCAGGAGATTTTTCCTTTTGCTTAGTCGTTCAGAAACCAAACTGAAAGGCTGGCTATAAAAACTCTTATCACGTGCATGCTTTGTTGTTGATAACTAACTGCAATCCAAGCTTTAATAACTAAAAGGGAGTGGGGAACACTTCAAAGGTTGCATGATAAATGTTTTTGACAATGTGTCAGCTGAACATTAAACAGGATCTTTGTAAATCTTCTCATTCGAAGTGACTTAAATGGAAAAATTTTAAACTTCTTCCTTTGTCAGTATTGGCTGCAAATATCACAGTACCCTTAGGTTAAAAAGGGGAAAGGCTTTACCTGGCATATATGCTTTCCACCCGCTGTATGAAGGTAAGGGGTGGGGAGGAGAGGTCCTGGAACCACTCACTGAACATCTCTACCACTTATTGGGCATTTTCTTTCTCATCTTCTGGGGATGTGCCAACATTGTTTTGAAATGATTTATTGCCTTTATAACCTGAGGTGACCGGGCGCCCAAAAATCACAGAAAAACAAATCAGTAAACACCAGTCATAGTTTCCTACCGCCCTTCTGCACATTGTCTCGTGATAAGAATGCTGTTGGTCCTCACACGGACAAAATGAGATCTAGCCCGGGTGTGCGACAGGAATGTGTGTGCATGTGCATGTGCCTGTTTCAGTGTTTCGGAGAGAAACTTGCAAAACGAGGGCAATGGCTTTCCTCTGCGTCCATTTCTCAGACTGCCATTACCAAGCACCAAAACCTGGGGGGCTTCAAACTGCAGAAAGGGCCTGTGCCCCCTCTCCACGCGACAGCAGGCATCCACAGCTCTATGTTCCCTCTGCCAGCCCTGGGGAAGAAGGAATCTTCTGGCCTCTCGCGTTTTCCTCTGCTTCCTAGCAGTCCTGGGTGCGCCTCGGCTTGTCGATGCGTCTCTCTCCCATCTGGGCCTGGGCCTCCCACATCATGTCATGGCCAGCCTCTTCCTGTGGGTCTCTCCCTCCTCCTCTTGTAATAACACCTGTCATGTTGGATTAAGGATCCACTCTTCTCGGGTATGACCTCATCGTAACTCGTTGCATCTGTAACAGCCCTATTTCCAAATAAGGCTGCTGAGATAGTAGGGGTTGGGAGTTATTGAATACTTATTTTAGAGGATATAATTCAACTCGTAACGTTGTGTGAGGACCCGTCTTTCTTGACACCTCGCTCTCATAAACTGGTGGTGTCATTATTGCCGTTGAATCTGCAACACAAACTCATTTTCCCTCCTACTAAAAACATGTTTATTCATTAACACTATCTAAAAACCAAATTCAGGTCATTTGGAATTCGCTGGAAGCTTTTGAAGGAAGGGTAGCCTTCCCGTAGGCAGGAAAATGGCATTCGAGTTAAGATGAAGGAAAGGATAAAGGCCCACAGGGCAGAGTGGAACTGGGCCTCGTGGTGGCAAAGGTAGAGGGCGAGAAGAAAAGGCATGTTCTCAGGAAGCTGAGCTCAGCCATCCTTCATCCTGACTAGACAGCTCATCCCCGGTTGGGCAGCCTTCAGCAACAACAGGAGCCCTTACCTACTTCCGGTGAAGAGAGGCTTCTGTTTCAGAGTAGCAGGTTGCTGGGAAAGGAGTCGTTCAGGCACCCTGACCTGATACGGGGCACTTACACACCTACACAGGAGTTGGTCAGTTTGTTGAGCACAGTGAGAAAGAACTGGAGGGATTCAAAACTCAGTGGAGGAACTTTCACCTGACAGAACAAGAGATGGCCGGGTGTTTCTGTTTGGGGAGAGGGAGACTGTCATGAAAAGATGCTCTGCAAGAGGTCTTGTCTTCCGGGGCAAGTGTGGATTCCCGCTGCTAAGAGCAGAGAACTAAGTAAGCTGTGTGGCGCGCGTCTGGGCAGCTAACTCGGAGTATGATCAGAGAGGGCAGACTGAGAGAGGATGGGATGTAAGCCCCAGTGATTTAAGGAGTGGACTGTCGTTGACCCCAGGATAGGTGGGGGGCTGGTTAAGGGAAGTCACAAGTTTGAACTTGGACTTCCCAAGTTGGAGATGTTGGTGCGGCAACTCCATAGGGAGGAGAGCGCATTCAAAGTGTGGAGTCAAAAGATTTGTGAGATGGAACCTGTGTGGAGATGAACCGTGGGGCTCACTGAGAAAACCTGTATTGTCAATCCATGGGTCTGGGAAAGGAGTTTTTTGATATGTGTTTAAACTCCATGTCTCGAGCCAGGTGCAGTGGTGCATGCCTTTAATCCCAGCCTAGGAAGGGAGGCTGAGACTAGGAATAGTATACTTGAGTCCATGGGTTCGAGATCTGCCCGGGGCAACATAGTGAGACCTAGTCTCAAAAAAATATCTGGGTGTGGTGGTGCACACCTGTCATCCCAGCTACCTGGGAGACTGAGGCTGGGGATTGCTTGAGTCTGTGGTACCCCAGGCATAAATCCGAATCACCTTTTCTCGGCCTTGCCATGTGTTCTCATCCTACTCTGCTGCCTCAGTTGTGACAGCGCCCAGCCACCCAGACTGGAGGCGACGAACTCTCTTGCCCTCGCTCTCCCAGACCTGATGCAGCTCTGGCTGCAGGCTCCGCAGTGGCCTCCATCAGTCCCTTTGGTGCTGGCTGGCTCACCCCTCACATGCGGCCTGCCGCTCTCCCCACTGTGCCAGCGCACCTCCCGCACACATTGTCTGCAGGTATAAAATTGTGCTTTTTTGAACACCTTTATTTTCTAGAATTTTCTAGAATGCCTGTGAACTCACAGACTCAAAGCTCAGTGTGTTCTGCCTGGTCTGCTCTTGGGCCTCAGCTGACGTGTGCACCTGGCCTTTTCCGGCCGGGATGACCACAAGGCTGCCGGCATGTTTTCTCAGCCAGGTTTTCTGTCCCCCAACTCCACCAGGAGGTGTCCTGAGCAAACAAGGGGAGGCACTGCCTCCAAGGGCACCAGTGGGGTGCCCTTGGAGGAACAGAGTAGGAGGAAAAGTATTTCTGTTGTTTGGGGGGGAGGGGGAAGGAAAGCTGGAGAAATTTTATTTTTTTAATTATTTTTGTTTGTTTTTAGAGACTAGGTCTCGCCATGTTGCCTGGAGTGGTCTTGAACCCATGGACTCCAGTGATTCCTAGCCTCTGCCTCCCCAGGTATCTGGGATTACAGGTGTACGCCAACACACCCGGCTATTTTTTTGAGACCAGGTCTCACTATGTTGCCTGGGGTAGTCTCAAACCTGCGGACTCAAGTGATTCCTAGCTTCTGCCTCCCAAGTAGCTGGGATTACAGGCTCCCGCCACCATGCCCAGCTGGAGAAATTTTAGTGGAACTGTTTTAAATGAAAAGCAACTCAGTCTTTGTATAGTTGGTTGTTATGGTAACTACCATTCCATAGTGTAAATAGCGCTACTATTTCAGAGGTCACTTAAAAAATACCGGGGCGGGGGGGGGTATAGAGTTGTTACCCTTCCAAAGTCCAAAGGCTAACATGAGGAAAAAAAGATCAGATAAATTCCTAATACCAAAAGAAAAGAGATCTGTAAGCATGTTATCGTATAGGGAGCCTCATGACTGATGGTGAGATTTGCGCTGTCTGTGATCTAGGTTGAAAATGTTTCATGGGAGGAAGAAATCTTGACTGAGTTTTAGTGGAGGCAACATTCACGGGCTGTTGCAGAGCATGATGCTGCAGGCTCAGGGATCATGTGTGAGTGATTAGCCTTTGCAAGAAATCCATACTGTAAACGAGCAACTTCAAGGTGCTCCCTCTTCCTGGGGTCTGTGCAGGAAGAGACTAGAAGTTTCCATCCTGTTGGGCAGAGACTGAGCGCCCAGTGGCCAAATGAGGAAACTGCTCAAGGAACCTGATCTGTCCTCACCTCCACTCTACGACGACTTGATCCCAGGTCCCTACCACCCAAGAGAAGGGCTT
Organism: Uropsilus gracilis; assembly: GCA_004024945.1. Lineage (NCBI taxonomy): Eukaryota > Metazoa > Chordata > Mammalia > Eulipotyphla > Talpidae > Uropsilus > Uropsilus gracilis. The sequence continues at coordinate 116,056 of PVHY01002758.1, forward strand.
GTTGGCAAGCAGGCAGGCCAAGCGGCGGAGTGGGGGAAATGTGCTTCAAATTTCCTGAGTGGAACGAGACTGACTGCTTTAAGAGGCGACGCGAGTAATATCGGGAAGATCTTCTGTGTGAGGAGGGAAACGACCATGAGGTGCTTCAGGAGGTCCCAGCTTCTTTACATCATCAAAGCCTTGGAAACATGGCTGCTTTTTCTGGAACCTCTGTCCAGCCCAGGAAACAGCTTTTTTGACAAGTACCTTTTTTTTTTAGGACGTTTCAAAGACATTATTAAGGAGTCTGAAAAGACTGAGCGTCGGTGTGAGAGAGAAGAGAAACAAAACGAAGGCTTCTTGGGCAAAAGCTCCGCGGATGTTGTTGGTCACTGAACCGCCACCCTTGACGCTGACTGTGGAGCCGGCGCTGTAGCCGCAGCCCCTGTCCGCGAGGTGTGGCCTGTGGCCAGAATGACCAAGTGTTCCCACTGAACGGGCCCTTGCCCTGAATGAGCCTTTGAACACATGAGCTGGTTCATACCCCCAAAGGGCCTCTTCCTCCTACCAACATCACGAGTCTCAAAGTTCATAAACCTTCGAATACTAGCTGTAAAGACCAAGCGTCCACCATCGTGTGGTGGGCACCCGGGCCACCTCAGCCCTGTTCCTGTAGATCAGCCCTGGGGCCCTGTCTCCATGTCTGTAGTCACTAAGAAAACTCTTTCTGGCTGGTTTGGTGCCCTGGGTAAGTCTGGGTGAGAAAGCCACGTTGAGAGCAATCTTGACTGGCATTTCAGCTGATGAATTGTTACTGCTGTTAGAAGATTTAACCTGCTTAAAAAAAAAAAAAAACAGAACAAAACGGGTGTGATGGCGCCTCCCTGAATTTCCAGCGGTCACCCGGAATAAACACCGCTGCGTCTTCTTGGTGTTTCCCAGTTGACGATGTGACTTTGAAAAGTCCTATAAACCCAACATGAAAATATGGTGCGATGGCATCGCTGGTTGTTTCACAATGGGGGGGAGGGGTTGCTGGTCCATTGTCATCCCAACAGCTGCTGGGGGATTTGGGGCTCATGGCGTTGTCATCACAGGATTTTTAACAGTGAGCAGGGGAAAGCAGCTAGCAGGGCAACGGCCACTTGCGTCCCCTTGAGCCCCCTCAGGGGGATGCGCCCGTTTGTCCCCTCCCTTCTGGATGTAGATGCACCCACTTCCACGCGTGCACATCTGTTGTGCCCAGGTGTGCACAGTCATGGGGAAGATGCGTCACCCCAGATGTTGCTCCTAGAGGCTGATGGCAGAAAGGTGTGCACAACCCTGAGAACTCATTTACCCTACACAGGTATTTGTAGGTTCCCTTCACTGTCAGCAGGGGCAGAAAGGACGCCATTGCTGTTGCGTCAATTTCCATGTCAGAGAAAAGCTCCTCATCAGAAATCTTGTGGGCGCCGCTGTTTGTCAGCTGAACTAGAGAGATGCTGCTGCAATAAATGTGGACATTGTGCATTGTGCAAATGACAACGATGGCATAATATAGGGCCTTCCGGTCCCGTTATCATTCCTGTCATTTCCCTGTAGCCGTCACAGGTCAGGTGTCATTTCTGGTTGGTGGATGAGCCACTCAGTGGAAGGTGGTTTACAGCAGCATTTTATAATCTCAGGATATTTGACACACCAATTTTTTAAAGCATATTCTGTGTGCCAAATGGAAGACAGGCCGTTAGCATTGGAAAATAAAGCTGGCGTTTTACTGTAAGTAAATTAGCTCTCAATACAAATATGCATGTCTTTCCAGGGAGCTGCTCCTGGGTCCAAATGAGAACACGCCTCCCCCTGCTTCTTCACTTTAGGTCCCTCAATACTCAGGAAGCTCCTCCATCCTCTCTCCCCGTTGCCTGCTGAACGAATCGTCTCTGTTTTCTCCGAAGTACCATAGTAAATTCAAACCTCGTGGAAGGAAAGAGATGGTGACCTCATGCTTTTTAAGAAGGAAAAGCTTTAATACTGTTTGACTTTCTTGTTCTGGAAACTTTCAAATATACACAGTGGTGGGGCGACTACTAAGCAGGACTCCGTCTACCCATCGCCCAGTTCACCGATTTCCAGCAGTTGTCAGGGTGACTTCCTCCCAGCAGCGATTTTAGTCTGAATGCTCCGCTCTCTCTCCAGAAAGTCCTCGGCTCCACAGCACTGGCTGCTGAGAAGACCCCTCCGTACCTCACGCAGAGGATACCCGTCCTTGTCCTCTCTTCAGACAACCCCAAGCCCTCAAGAGCAACCCCTGTGCCAACGCTGGTTTCCTGTGTGTATGACACCAAACTTAACCCACCATGTCTTTCCTTCCGTGCACTTTAATCCAGTCCTCGTAAATGAAAGACCACCATTATTTCCAGGGTTCCCACTTCCCAGAGACCATGGGGTGGGTTGAGGGGACCCAGGAGCCATAAGCAAAGAAAGCAACCCTTGACCCCGCTGCCCCTCTGTTCAGCAGACTAAAGAAAACGGTGTCCTTCAGCCCCTGATGACTTGTGGGAAGTGCAGGCACAAGCATTTTGCTAAGATGTGGCAACGCAGAACGCAGCAGAATATAGGTGGGAATAAAACGCGTTACTCTTCAAGCCGATGGGAAGTAGTTTGGAAACTCTTCAAAGTGGGGGGTGAGGGCCACAGCCAACGGTCTGCATCGCCAAAGGTGCACCTGGAGCGCCGGCTGCCAGGCCAGTGTTCCCAGGACTAGTGATTCTGAGAAGAGTGACTCTTGACTGCTGAGGGCTCTGTCTCCCTGGGCATGTTTTCCAGATGCATAGAAACTGAGGTAAGGTTGGGAAAGTGAAGGTGTGAGATTGTACCGACCGGTACAAAGCAGAAGGGCCAATACTCTGGGGTATGGACTGAAGACACATCTCAGGCCACTGGCTGGGAAAGGGGGATGGGGGCAGAGCCAACCCATGCGGATGGAGACACTCATGCCTGCCTCACAGGAGCGTGGCTGGGAGGTCAGGAAGGTGAGGGCGGAGGTCTCCAGGAAGACCTGTCTTACCCAGGACGCTGCGTCTGAGGATGTCTCGTTGCCCGAGACTTGTGCCCGGGGACCATTTTGATGATTGATGATATAGAGATGATTGATTTCATCTCTAGAATCATTCTAGCCCAGCATCTCCCTTCCAAGTGCAGATTTTCCTTCATTCAATAACTTTTTAACCACTTGACAATTGAACTTTTTGTTTCATTTACTCATCATGAAAAGGCCTCTATCTGCCATCATTCCCTGACGGTGGAGTTGATTCAGAACAAGAGGAAACTATGGTTTTTAATAAGACGACACGGAGTTCCTCAATGCATGCTTTAATAAGTCAAGTGGTTTGTTTTGAATTATGTTCATGAATTTTATTAAAATAAGCATGGTCTACGATACTCTACCCCTCACCCCCCACTCCCAGCAGAAAAGCCCAAGGACTGTCAGCAGGTGCTGTTCATTAGGAGCTATCAGGGCCTCTTCCTCGCCCTGGCAAGACAATTGACATGCAAAATCCTTTACACTTTAATTTTCTCTATTTTCCTATTTTAAATAAATCAAATGAGCCTATAATCTCCCCTTTCGAGTGAGTGGTCTATACATTTGTTGTTCTTATAAAGCTTATTATATGATTTATATTTTGGGTGGTGGCAGGGAGAGTATCATTCTTTGTTACAAACCAACATGGGGTTCTCAGAAAGCAGCTTCCTGCAGCCAGCAGCCAGTTGATTTCCTTAAAGGCAGGTTTAAAGGGGACAAAAGGGGTGAGGCGAGTGGGGGGGGGTGTCCAGTAATGATACAAGTTAACACAGAGATTCAGGAGATGAAGATTCATCTTGCAGAACGTTCTAAACTTTTCAAGATGACTTTCGTGATATATTTTTTAATATTGAAATTATTTATATATACATGAATATTTCACATTTTTATAATCCCCAGGGGTCACCCACCACCTCCCCTCCCTGACCACTCCCACCCCCCCACCCCCACCCCGGTGTACTTTAGTTTGGTTGTTAGCTTGTTTTGACTTTTCTTCCTGGCCTTTTGTTTGGTTTTCCTATACCCCATATATTACTGAAACCATTTGGTTTCTGTCTTTTTCTTTCTGACTTGTTTCTGCTAAT